>CAUZXS010000358.1:90000-120000 GCA_963585895.1 Sepioteuthis lessoniana
ACCAGAAGCGCGATGTCATCGGCGTTGTCGGCGTCGGTAATTGTTTTTGCAATGTACCTCCTGATTCTTTCCTTTGCTAGCTTGAAATCGTTTTCTTTGATTTTATCTATAGATTTTCTAAGCTCGAAGTCTAAACAGATGATAGAAGAATGGGGCTAGTGTGTCTCCTTGCAGTACACCTGCTACAATGTCGAAGTAATCTGTGTCTCCATCCGAAAAAACGGACTTTTACTTTGGTGTTTCTATAGAGCATCCTTATGGCTGCGACGGTTTCTTTTGGTAGGCCGAAGGCGAGTAGAATTTTCTCCATCTTTCCTCTGTGAATGGAATCAAAGGCCTTGGTAAAGTCGACAAATAATATTTTTGCTCGTAGGTTTTTTGCACGTAGACCTTGAAGAATTCGACGGATAGTCAAAATTTGTGAGGTCGTGGATCTATTTCTCCAGGAGCCATTTTTGTTGCAATTTCCGGTAATTAGAAAATTGTAAAAACAAGATTTTTCCTCGGCGATTTTTTTTCTATTCGAGCTTATAGTTTAACACATTTTTTAATTGATTTGGTTTTAACTAAAAATTATCGAAATAATTATTGACTCACTTGCTCTAATAAGAACGTCCAAATTAATGGTCTTCTCAAATCTTAAATAAAATTATTTCAGATTTTATATCCATTTGGTCTGGATTATATAATTTAGTTTTAAACATTTAATCATTCGAAAACTAAATCACATTTCTCCAATTTACAATGTTTATATTCATTGAATAATGAGTTAATTTTAGCACAAACCCGAAACACATCGGCCTAAAGAGAGGGGCCTAGTATATACCTACACCAACTTCCTCCCACTCTTCCAAAATATTATCTTGAAAATTGCATCAAGAGGTGAGACTCAAGTTCTGGGGTTTTGTGGAGTACTGAGTCATATCTTCGCTGCTATTACTCCCAGGTTCACTCAGACCCAGATTGATAGTATCTATTAGGGTCCTCCTTTATCTAGATCAAATAGATCTGTTTACGATAATGTTTAAAATGATTTTGAGCGGTATCAATTCTAAAAATAAAAATATTTCAACTAAATATGAAGTGTTTACCTGCTTGAAATGATTGAAAAGATTCATTTTTGTATTCTATATAATTGGAAACCCTCAATATTAAACTTACTTCGGTATAAAAAAGCAAGGGTTGACAAACCGTAAAAACCAACCAACCAACCAACCAAAATATTTCTAATATTTTTTTAATTTTTGCGAGATGATTTTTAAAAAACTGTTTAAGAAAGAAAATAAAAAACATTTTTATTTGTATTTAGATACTAGAGTCTTCTGAAATGAAACCAACAAAAGTTGAGATGCCGTAAAAACCAACCAAACAACTAAATAACTAAAACGCTAAGAAGGCATACACATTCAGATCGGTGACCTTGGCAGGTACTTCTAAAACATCGAAACACGCATGCGCAAGATGGTTGGTTAGCAAATGCAAAAAAAAAAAAAATACTCCATCTACTCCGACTTCTGTCAGCATTTTTTCCTATTTGATTCGTAAAAGTCATGGAAACTTTTTAAGGTAAGTTTAATTTGAAAATTTTAGCTTCAACTGAATTATATTTGCTGCAATTTCTTCATTTTCTCTTTTTTTAAAAAATTCTTCCTTCCCTTTATCTTTCATGATTTTTTTTTTATTCGTTATTCTTTATAATCCTCTTTCTTTCTTTCTTTCTTTCTTTCTTTCTTACCTTCGCTATTTTTCTCTTATCTGTTTATTTATTTATTCTTTTATTTATTCATCTCTCTCTTTCTCTCTCTTTCTTTTTCACTCTTACTAGCTCTCTTTCTTAAAACATTTTTCTTCCTTGTCTCAACTTTTCAACTCTTTCTTGTTTTCTTTGTTGTCTTCCTTCTTTTTCAGGTATCCTTGGTAATCTTTTTCTTTCTTTCTTTCTTTCTTTCTTTCTTTCTTTCTTTCTTTCTTTCTGAACACTTTATTTCTTTCTCTTTCTTTCCTTTTCAACTCTTTTCATTTTTACTCTCCTAACTCCCCACCCCTTCTTCTTCCTCTCTCTCTCTCTCTCTCTCTCTCTCTCTCTCTCTCTCTCTCTCGCAATAATTTTTCTTCAAAAGGACTTGCTTTTTTTCTTTTTCAGTTGTTTCCCTTTACCATCTGTTATCTTTGATTATTTTTCTTTTTTTACTTATTTTTTAAACATTTCTTATCTACTTCTTTGTGTTTATTTTTCTTGTGTTTTTCATGAATTTTTATTTATTTATTTATTTATTTATTTGCTTGGTTGTTTTGACGCTTGCATTTGGCCGACGGCAACGTAGGGGGCGCTCTAGTCTGTCGTAGCACGTGACAATTGAGTTCAAACTGTTGTCAACGTTGCACAGGTGAAGACTTAATTAAGGCAGATACGCGAAGAGATTACACAAGCAGCCGACGCATGCGCAGTACCCGAGGCAAAGATGGCGAAGATGCGTTTCTCGATTTTTCTATTTTTTTATCCTTGATACCCCCTCTCTCTCTCTCTCTCTCTCTCTCTCTCTCTCTCTCTCTCTCTCTCTCTCTCTCTCCTATATATTTTCCTTTTTTCCTCTCTTTAAAGCTTTTTCTTGTTCATTTGATTTTTCTCTCTATGGATTAACTTGATTTTTTTCCTTGATGATTTTGTTGCTTTTTATCTTTCTTTTCCTTATCTTCCTTTCTTTTCTATTTTTTTTTATTTTCCTTCATTCTTTCGTTTCTTTTCTTTTCTTTCTATAATTTTTTTTCTTTTATTTTTCTTCATTTCTTTTTTTTCTTTTTTTTCTTTTTTTGGGAATTTTTCACAGTCCTGTTTTTATCTCTTGGTTTAAGTCTTTGTTTTCCTTTATCGGAAACAAAGAGACGTCCCCAATTATTCAAGCCGGGTGCACGCATCCATTTACATACACATCTCCTTACTCACGAAATCGTCAAGATATTGCAGGACTTGGTCCAAAGTTCTGATAACAATTATTTTTATTATTCCACTCATTTTTTTTCGCTACTTTTACTTTTATTGATAGTTTTTTTTTTTATCAAATAGTGTTTCAACACTCTGAAGGACAATACCGATACGAAGGTAGTAGATATTCTGATACAATTTTCAACATCTTTGGACATCTTGTGACGTAGAAATACTCTTTCAAGTGAACTTTTGAGAGTACAAACCTCAAATAGTGTTTCAGCACTCTGAAGGACAATACCGAGAGGAAGGTAGTAGATATTCTGATACAATTTTCAACATCTTTGGACATCTTGTGACGTAGAAATACTCTTTCAAGTGAACTTTTGAGAGTACAAACCTCAAATAGTGTTTCAGCACTCTGAAGGACAATACCGAGAGGAAGGTAGTAGATATTCTGATACAATTTTCAACATCTTTGGACATCTTGTGACGTAGAAATACTCTTTCAAGTGAACTTTTGAGAGTACAAACCTCAAATAGTGTTTCAGCACTCTGAAGGACAATACCGAGAGGAAGGTAGTAGATATTCTGATACAATTTTCAACATCTTTGGACATCTTGTGACGTAGAAATACTCTTTCAAGTGAACTTTTGAGAGTACAAACCTGAATAATTGGACATGGTAGTAGATATTCTGATACAATTTTCAACGTCTTTAGGCATTTTGTGACGTAGAAATATTCATTTCAGTTAAACTTCGAAAGTACAAACCTATGTTATTAGCCAGATTAGATTACAGTATATTAATGAATACTCTTGGTACACTCTTTATTTTAGAACCTGCGGATCTGTGTATTGAGCTCTCCTCGTTTAGAAATATTAGCTACAAAGTATTCGTTTACAAATCATATATATCTAATATTTATGTATAAAAAGGATTTAGCCTAAAATAAACCTCCAAGAGTTGATATGCCGTAAAACACAACCAACGGATTACCGAACAGTCGTACACAATAACTTTATTATTACTTTCACTACTAAATAATATCTTAAGTCTCCTGGGGTTCTGAGATAAAGAACTTTCATTAATCCAAATAGTTTTTTTTTTATTCATCACACTTCTTTGCTCTTTGTATCACAAAACATTCAACTAAGTAATTTACTAAGCTTTTTGAAGGCCGTATGAATGGGGCACCCAGTGAGACTCGAATGCACTCGTGAAGGTTTGCTAGTTTATTTAGCCGATTGTTACACCCCTTGAGGTGCCTAAAACATTCAAATAATGCGTTGTATGACTTTCAAGTTAATCTTTTAACAAATCGGGAGGGAAAAGCATCCAATAGCAATGACCTTACTAACTAATATTATTGGCGGTGAATTTAGCGTAAAATCGGAGGAAAACGGTTTGGGTTACTTTGTTAAATGGCATATCAACCTTTGGGTGTTATTTATGGCCAAAACCATCTTTGTAGAGGAACAGTAACAGTACTATTTAACCGGTAGCTGGGAGTGGGGATAAGGGGATTCGGACCTTTCCCAAAGGTATTTGTATAAAAATGAATGTAATAGTGCCATTCGTGTTCGAACTCGCTTACATCGAGGCGGCAGTCCTATAATTTAGCCACTACGCTTTGGGTACTCTCCCTGTCTCAGAAAATGGAATGAGCAACCAAGTTTCAAATCCTGAGCGAAGTCATTTGCTTTTCACTTCATGCTGTCCCGCCATCCAACTATGAATAAATAGTAGGGAAGACTGGGCTCTTTAGCTCTGAATTGTTCAATTTTTAAACGGAGATCAACAAGTTTGAATTCAGAGTTATCCTTCACCCAAATCGGTCGCCATACCAAGGTTAAAACTAAACACTCTCTCCTACTGTTTACCGATAGCTGCAGGGAAGGCACCTTTGAAGTTGTTCTGTTTAGCAAGCGAGACTTGCAAACCTGCTCGAGTGAGTTCAAGTCTCATTGGGTGCCCCATTCATATGGCCCTGTGTCACTAAAAGCTTAGTAAATTACTACACACAGCTGCAAGGAGAATAGCTGGGTGCATACCTCTTCCCAGTTTGCTGAGTTCATTTCCTACAGAACTGTTATACCACAAACACCCACTTCTAGCAGTAGTAGAAGTAGTAGTAGTTGGTTGGTTGATTGGTTGGATTTTATGGCATTGCCAGTCACATTTTACGAAGCAGACAGTGAAATGGTTTCAAGTATTTCCGTCTAACACTAATAATTCTCTTTAGTATTCATCCTTTGTTCGTACAATGTAACACAAACAATTTCACATAAATAATTTAGTCTAGTGGGTAGAGTGTTCGCCAATAGTCCGGGAAACCGGGGTTCAATCCCTGGTCGAGTGATACCAAAGACTCAAAAAATAGTACTCAATACCTCCTTGCTTAGCACTCAGCAGATATGTATGGATCAAGAGTAAAGTGGAGGAATCCAGGGAAAGGAATAGCGTCTCTCCAACTCCTCGGTGTAGTAGCTACTGAAAAAGGAGGCTGCGAGGTTACTCTCGACTACGGTAGCCAACTTTACTTACATATATATATATGATTTGCAAGTGAATATCTCGCCGGTAATTTTATTTTGAGTTAGATTTATTTGTATACAATTAAGTATGGGTATTTTTTACACGGAGTTTAATGGTTTCAAGTATTTCTATAAAACATTAATAATTCTATTTAATGTTAATCTTTTGTTTTCACACAATTTTGGGGGTTTATTGCATAACAACTTTTGTAGGTTATTTAATGTGAAATCCATTTTTATAAAAACAAACAGTTCTATTTCAAACAATTCAATTTAGCATTAGTACACAGTTTAATTGTCAAAGACATTTCTATTTCAAGCTATTCAGTTTAGTCAAAAGGTTCTAATTCAAAAAAATTAGTTTAGTATAAGTATAGTTTTTGTTTACACACAGCTAAATGTCAAGATAGTTCTATTTCATACAATTCAGTTTAACGTAAGTAGAGTTTCAATGTCAAAAACAGTTCCATTTCAAACAATTCAGTTTTGCATAAATACGTAGTTTATATTTAACTGTGTATAAACAAATGACCTTAATTAAATTTTTAGTGATATATAACAATACTTGGAAGCATTTAACTCTGTGCAAATGAATAAGTAATGTTGAATAGAATAATTAGTGTTAAATAGAAGCTATACTTGTAACTGCAACCCTGTCTGCAAACAAATGATCATTGAATAGAATTATTAGTGTTAGAAAGCAATAACTGAAACCTTTTAAGTGTGCAGAAACAATTGTAGTAATAGTGTGTAAACAATTTAGTTCTAACTCATTTAAAAATGAATTGCCCAGTCGGCTGGGGCTGTAGAATACACCGACTGCACCTCTGCAGAGGGGTAAGACCCCACCCGCAACGAGGGTCCCGGTATATGACACTAAACAATCCAGTAATGCTGGAGCTTTGGGGAATGTGGAGTACCCCTTTATTACCATTGCTTTCAGGTCCACTCTGGCCCGGAGTTGTAGCACCTGATAAGGGTCCTATCTATGGGTTAAATAGAAGTAAATCGTGCTTCCTTCACTATACTGATTTTTGCATTTAAACAGCGTATTTATGCAAAATGAATTGTTTAAAATAGAAATGTTTTGACATTTAAACTGCGTACTAATGCTAAACTGAATTGCTCAAAATAGAACTGTTTTGACGTCTAAAATGTGTACATATGCTAAATTGAATTATCTTAAATAAAACTGTTTGACATTTAACTGTGTATTGCCCAATCGGCTGGGGCTGTAGAATACACTGACTGCACCTCTGCAGAGGGGTAAGACCCCCCCCCCAATGAGTGTCCTGATATGACACTAAACAGTCTGATGGTGAGATCCTAGTAATGCTGGGGCTTTGGGGAATACGGAGGACCCCTTCATTGCCATTGCTGCCAGGTCCACTCTGGCCCGGCGTGGTAGCATCTGATAGGGTCCTATCTAGGGGTTAAATAGAATTAACGGCAAACTTATGCTAAGCTGAATTGTTTGATTAAACTGAATAGCTTGAAATAGAAATGTTTTTAACAATTAAACCGTACTTACATTTAAACTGCGTACTTATGCTAAACTGAATTATTCGAAATAGAACTGTTTTTGACATTGAAACTGTATTTACACTTAAATGAAATGTTATATATAACTGTTTGAATAAACTGAATAGTTTGAAATAGAAATGTTTTGACAATGAAACTGTGTACTCATGCTAAACTGAATTGTTTTAAATAGAACTGATTATTTACGTAAAAATGGATTTGGCGTTAAATAACCAACAAAAGTTGATATGCCAAACAACCAATCAACCATTAAAAATGAAATCACCGAAAAACTAATCTCTTACATATCATTTATATGCATTTAAATGTATGAAAACAAAGGATTAATAGTAAGTAGAATTATTCGTATTAAATAGCAATTCTTGAAACAATTTAACAGTGAGTAAACAAATGAACACAGGTTCGTTTAAAAATATAATCATCAAAATGTGTTTACAAATCATATGTATTTAACATATATTTATAAAAAAGAATTTAGCATTGAATAAACTACAATGGTTGATATTCTACAAAACCAAATCAAACTAAGTAGTCGAACAGTTTCAAGTATTCCTGTCTAATATGAATAATTCTATTTAGTATTCATCATTTTTTACCCTCTCGTAAATGTATTGCTATCTATCACTAATAGATTTATTTGCACACAGTTAAATGTTTTCAAGTAACTCTAAAAATCCAATTAAGCATCAGTCATTTGTTTACGCACAGTTAAACGATTAAACAGTCCCATTTAATCAGCATACGTTTATTGTTGTTGTTGGTGGTGGTGATCTATGTAGAAGTTAGAGTATGGTCGATGAATGTTCTTTCCGAAAATTTATTTTAAAAATCGACCGGAAATCTTTGATATATTCGCAGTGAAAAAAAAATGCTGCGACAAATCATCAAGCAACAATATAAACAGCAACAACAACAACACTATGTTCCGTCATAAATGCAAATTGGATAAATAAAAATAAAAGAAAATCAAAGTCTACATTTGCAACAACACCAACAGAAAGGAAAGAAAAAAACCCATGAATAACATGAAACCGACAGATTTAAGTTGTGAGAAGCCATTGACACAAACGCACCTTTCGTGACTTCACGCAAGTGGACATAGGTAATTTGCCAATCATTCCCATCAGACGACATCAAAGTGTTAATGTTTACATGTTTATATTTTTATCGCCCCTGTGGTATATTTTAACGAGAATTAACGAAAACCAAAAAAATTTCATTCAAACTAAATCAAAGTTAAAGATGAAATAAAACTTTTTGTTTTTCTTCCGGTTTGGTTTGGCTTCTTTGTTTTAATAGCAAATCAACCTTGATGGGTTATTTAATGCCAAATACAACCTTTTATAAGAACTCTAGAAGAACTATTTAACCCTTCGCTGGGAGGACAAGAGAGTTTGGCGTCAATTATTTTGCCCAAAAGAACACCTGGCGCAGTGAATAAATGCTTCTGAATGAAATCGTCTTCAGGTTGCAGGTTCAATCCCAACTACAAGTAAAAGTAAAACGGATTATTTACTTTAGCTTAAAACTTCCACCCAGTCATAATTAACAGAACTGAAACAATCTATCCAGGTGGATAAAATGAAAGGTTTATGCTACACACAACATAGAGCTAGAAAATCTATTTCTATTGCACAGTCAGCTGGTACTGCAGAATAGACCGATAGCATCTTTGCAGTGGAGTAATCCCCCCTTCAATGAGTGTTCTGGATATGACACTAAACTATATCTGAGGGCGAGTCTCCAGTCCTGGAGAGTATGGAGTACACCATCATTACCATTACTCCTTGGTCCCCTCTGACTCGGAGTGGTAGTACCCATTGGGGTCCCATCAATCTGTCACCTATAATTTTTTAATCAGTTATTATGCATCAAACCATTTAATTGATTGCAAATAATACTATTTGAGGAAGAAAATTTAAAACTATTTAACTGAGTGCAAAGAATTGAGCTCTGGATCGTTTTAAAATAATTTTAGCTATAAACTATTTGTTTACAAATCATATATATTTTATATGTATAAAGAGAATTTGGCATTAAATAATCTAGAAGGGTTTAATATGCCATAAAAGACAACAACTAACCATTATGTTTCTATGGAACTGCAACTTAGGAAAATGACACATTGTAGAGAGATTTTTATTATAGCAAAGCACCTGACCGACCGCACTCGAGGACAACCCGCGAGCTCTTTTTTCAATACCTACTAAACTGAGTGGTAGTGGAGGGCGCTACTCTTTTACCTGGATTGCTCCACTTACGCTTGATCCGAACCTTATGAAGCTGAATGCTAAGCAAGGAGGCATCAAGGGAGATCGAATAAACGTCAAATACTTTATTAAACATTTTTAATGGCATAACACACTTTGTGGGTTATATTGTGCTAAAGTCACACTTGTTAAAGAACAGCCGTGAAGCTATCTAACATATAGCTGGAAGGGGGATTTGGAGGTTCATACCTTTTCTAGTGGTATAAGTTCGAGGTGAACGGGATAGCACGACTGGAGTTCAAACTCACTTATTTCGAGGCTGCAGTCCGACACTTAAGACACTACGCCACGTGGACTCACCGATCAGATTTTATTGAAAATGGTTATCCTATTTACCCAACCCCTCCGCTCGGGCAGGATATGACACGAGGTCATTTTTTAAGCGGAGTTTGAATTCAGAGTTTTCCTTCTCCTAGACTAGTTGCCTCACCAAGGCTGAAGAACCAGTCTGCCCTACTATTTACCCATAGCTGGAGGGAGAATAATTGGAATCATACCATTCCCAAGGGTATTAGTGCTATGTGAAATGCAATCAGTCTCGTCCAGGATTTGAACTTGTGTCACCGTGTCCACTTCCTACGACGATAACCATTGCACCACGGGCACCTTCATTGAAAATGGTTATGAAGTAAAGTTGGCGACCTTAGTCGAGGATGACCCGAAGGCTCCCTTTTCAATAGCTACTACACTGAGGTGCAGAGGAGGGCGCTACTCCATTCCCTGGATTTCTCCACTTTACCCTTGATCCTTGCCTTATAATGCTGAGTGTGTTAAGCAAGGCGGTATCAAGTACAGTTTTTTGAGTCTTTGGTATGACTCGACCTGGGATTGAACCCCGGTCTTCCGAACCATGGGCAACATGGTCATATCTTTTGTATTTATTATGGTTTTTAATATTTTATTAAATAGATCTCGTTGAAAAGTGATCGCATTTATTTTATCGATCTTAATGGTTTAAAATTATATCAAATATATTTGCTTCGGTTTCTTTGTTGAATAGGTTATTTAATACCAAAGCCATCCTTCTCGAAGAAAATCAGTGATTTTTTTAACCCATACGTGAATATGTAAGAAGGTTCATGCCTTTCTTAAAAGTACTATTTCAAAAGTGAACGTTGCAGCGTGATTTTGCAATTGCTTACTTTGAGGCTTCAGTCAGTCACATTGTCCACTGTGCCACGGAGACGTGTGAGTTACAGAATCTTGAAAACTGGTCGTATTTTAGTATAACTATTTATATCTATCGGAGTATATAAGTGTAAAAAAATTTTTTAGATTAAGGTGAAATAAATCTTCTTCGCTGAAAAATTGTATTCACACATAATTACGCCGTAATTCTTCACTTTTCATAAACAATCTGTTTACTTTGTCGATGGTGGGGGCTTACAATACACTAACTGCATCGCCTACAGAGGAGTAAGACTCTCCCCACCAAAAAAAGGGGTGCCCTGGGTATGACACTAAACTGCATTTGAAATAAGCTCCAGTTCTGTAGATCTTGAAAGTAGGGAGTACCTGTTCCTTACCATTACTCCCAGGTCCACTTTGACCCAGAGCAGTAGAACTCTGTTATAGGTCAACTAGATATGTTTAAAAAAAAAAAAAAAGGGGTGCCCTGGGTATGACACTAAACTGCATTTGAAATAAGCTCCAGTTCTGTAGATCTTGAAAGTGGGGAGTACCCGTTCCTTACCATTACTCCCAGGTCCACTTTGACCCAGAGCAGTAGAACTCTGTTATAGGTCAACTAGATATGTTTAAAAATGATTCATATTTGATAGAACTGTGTGCCAAAAAATGAATAGATAAATAAAACATTGAAAAAAACAACCGCACAAAAAAATAAATATGAACGCGATTTACTAACACTTTTTTTCTGTTTGCTCTCCTTACTTCCTTTCTCTCTGTCAGTCTGTCACTCTCTGTGTCTGTCTCTGTCTCTGTCTGTCTGTGCGTCTCTCTCTCTCTCTCTCTCTCTTTCTCTGCTTACTTTCTTTTATTTCTTTTTTGTTTGCTCTCCTTTCATCCCCCCTCTCTCTATCCGCTTACTTTTTTATTTCTGTTTTGTTTGCTCTCCTTTCATCCTCTCTCTCTCTCTCTCTCTCTCTCTCTCTCTCTCTCTCTCTCTCTCTCTCTCCACATACTTTCCTTTATTTCCCCGGCTTGCTTTCCGTCCTAGTAGTCTTGACACTCAACTCCTCTCCCTCTCTTTTTCTCTCTCTCTCTCTTTCGTCACCTTTTCTTCTTTTGTTCTGTTTGCTCTCCTTTCCTTCCCAATAGGCTCTCTCTCTCCCTCTCTCTCTTTCTCTCTCTCTCTCTCTCTCGCTCGCTCGCTTTCGTTTCTTTCCTTCTTCTGTTTGCTGTCCTTCCTTCTTGCTATAAGTCTCTCGATTTCAATCTATCTACCGCAAACCCACTCTTGATATATATATATATATATATACATATATATATATGTGTGTGTGTGTGTGTGTGTGTGAGAGAGAGAGAGAGAGAGAGAGAGAGAGAGCATCTCTCTATCTATCTCTCTCAAAGTGGTTGCATCCGATCGGATCTATGAGTCAAATAGAAAAGTTTGACATTTAAACCGAGTGCAAACAAATGACTTATGTTGAGTTGAATTGCTTGAAATAGAACTGTTTGATCATTCAACTATGTAAACAGATAACTGATGTTTAATTGAATAATTATTTATACATAGCAATACTTGGAACCATTTAACTTTGTTGACTTATGCTAAATTGACTAGTTAGAAATATAACTGAACATTTAACTTTTTGTATCTACAAAATGTGTTTACAAATAATATATTTAATATATATCTAAAAACAGGATTTGGCATTAAATAACCAATGATATTTGATTTGCCATAAAACTAAACCAAGCTATCTATCTATTCTTCTCAGTCTGTCCATATCTATCTATCTATCCTATTTTCTGTCTATGTATGTATTTCTGTGTGTTCTTTTTTTTTCTAACATTACTAAAAGTCATTCTTTTTTTTTTTTTTCTGTATCTCTTTTTATTTTTTATTTTCTTAACTCCTCTTCCTAACGCTATTTACGCGACTTCCTTCCAAACTTCCTTCCTCTTTTGAATATCCAAAACTTTTCGGTTCATATCCCGAACGATTACTCACCTTCCCCGCCCTGCCTTTCTTACACTTACGTCTTTTTACACCAAAATATCTGCTGCCTTCATTTCCAGCGCCATTTTCTTCTGATTCTTTGCTCAGCGGCCCGGAAAATATCAGCGATGCTTTTGAACTTCTGAACATAAATACCTACCATCTTACCGACAACTTATGCTTTTTCTTTCTTTCTTTCTTTCTTTCTTTCTTTCTTTCTTTACTCACTGTTGATCTTTCTGTCGGTATCATCATCATCATCATCTCTCTCTCTCTCTCTCTCTCTCTCGTTCGAATTCGCGTGTATATCTCCGAGGTAATTTATACTTCTACAATTATTCCCAATTCTATGACGATAGCCTAAGTATCGCCTGACGACAGTACTTAAAGCCACTCATATCGTACAAAGTATCTCGCTCCAACCTCCTTTATACATAACGCAAGATCTTATGAAGTAATTTCTCCCTCGAAAGTTAGTAAAATAATTGAAATTTTAGATTTCGAATTTTCTTTAAGATAGAGCATTTTTTTTTTGTTCATTAATACTGGCAAACACATGCGCCCTCCACCCGTCACAAGTAATCAAGTTTTTACGTAACGAAATATTATAAATTAGAACCACTAACGAAACTATTTAAGAACCCATGTAAAAAGAGAATTGGGGGCGCTTCTGGTGTTATGGTTATCGTCGTAGGAAATATGACCGGTTACCCGAAGCAAATCTTGAACGAGGTTGTTGGCATTTCACAAAGCGTTCATACCCTTGGTATGGTTAAACATCCAACTATTCTCCCTCCAGCTTGTTGGGTTTCCTGAAGTCTGCAGTGTTTGTTGAGGTCAGAGTGGAGCGTTAGTAGTTCGTCCGGCGTGGCGTCTATATGGCAACTGAACAACAAATACAACGACCGTAATTGGTCACAGCTTATGTATCTTCTATATATGTGCTGAATGGCCATATTTGCATAGCACGTGTGTGTGTGTGTGTGTGTGCAAATATGCATATTCATAAGCAGGCGTAACATCTCCGAATGATATTCTTTCGCTACCATACACAGCTACGGGTAAATAGTCGGGCAGATTGGGCTCTTTAGCCTTGGTATGGCAACTAGCCTCAGAGAAATAAAACTCTGAATTCAATCCGGCTAAAATCCGCTTTAAAAAATTGACCTAAGGTCACATCCTACGGAGGGGTTAGTAAATATGTATAAAAAGGGAATCGTGATGTCGACGGTGATGTAGCTTCGGATTCAAACAGACATATAATCTGGATCACATATATTCTTGCAAATATATTCACCCTCCACCGAGTTCAAATATTAATGCAACAAATCAAAAAGACTAACGAAATTAAGAAGCAAATGAAAAGATTACATTTACTTTGTAAATTATTTTAATTGATTTATGAATACATAATTCGAAAATGTCCGTGGTGTAATGGTTATCGTCGTAGAAATTCACCATGGCGACACGAGTTCAAGTCTTGGACGAGACTGATTGCTATTATCTTTATTAGGAATCCTTTTGTGATAAGGCTTCTTAATCTGAGAATTAATTTTTTTATTTATTGCGGACTTTTTGTCCTCATCTTGGTTGTTTTTTGTTGGTTTTTTTTTTTTGTTATTTCTTTTCAATACGTTTCAGCCAAATTTCACCTCTCGCCTTCTTCAGGTGATTAACCGCGACCACGGATAGGAATGCTGAGTCTTGTAAGCGTATCCCCTGCCTTCCATAGTTGTTGCGTGCTGCGATAGACAACAACTATGGAAGGCAGTAATTACTGGTGATAGGCCAGAGGTGAAATTTGGCCGAAACCTTGCGAAAATAAAGAGACTGATTGCATTTCACATAGCACTAATACCCTTGGGAAAGGTATGAATCCAATTATTCTCCCTCCAGCTATGGGTAAATTGTAGGGCAGACTGGTTCTTCAGCCTTGGTGAGGCAACTAGTCTAGGAGAAGGAAAACTCTGAATTTTAACCTGTTAGACTCCGCTTAAAAATTGATCTTGTGTCATATCCTGCCTGAGCGGAGGGGTTGGTAAATAGAATATAATTTGAAAAATTAACAATAACTAAACCGAAGAAACGTATTTTTATAGTTGATAGTTATTTTAATGTTTTTCAAGTGGATGAATTTGATAACCAGTCCATTAGCCTAGTGGGTAAAGTGTTTACCAATGGCCCGGAAGACCGGGGTTCAATCCTAGGTCAAGTCATTCCAAAGACTTAAAAATGGTACTTGATACTTCCTTGCTTTGCTCTCAGCATGATAAAGTACGTATTACGGGTAAAGTGGAGCAATCCAAGGAAAGGAGTTGCGTCGTCCCCTACACCTCGCTATTGAAAAGAGTACCTTCCCGTTGCTCTCGACTACGATTGCCAACTTTACTTACTTCAAATTTAATAAGTAAATTTAAGTAAAAGTCAAACCTTATTTGTGCCCCATCAAAAAAAGGGGGCGGTGGTGAAAAATATGTTATTTTTTTTTTGTTATTTTATTGGTGCATTTTTTAAAAATTTTCATCAGTTTATTTTTTATCAATTTATTAGGTAAGAATTAAATGAATAAACGACGTAATAAATTTGCTAGTTTACATTAGAATTTATTTCATTACAAACTGGACAGTCGAAAGATCATCTGCTCTCAGAATGACCCCTGGTTTCTTAGTTTAGTAAGTAACGTAAGTGACCTTAATCGATGTTGACCCGAAGGCTCCTTATTCAATTGCTACAACACCGAGTTGTTGGGGAGGGCACAATTCCATTCGCTGGATTGCTCCAGTTTACCCTTACCTTATAGTGCTGAGTGTTAACCAAGGCGATATCAGGTACTATTTTTTTAATCTTTGATAGGATTCGAGCTGGGATTGAACGCCGATCTTTCTGACCATTGGAAAACACTCTACTCATTAGGCCAATGGCCCGGTATAAGTCAAAATTTAATTAAACGAAATGAGGAAGCAGAAAAAATAATTTCTGTTTTTTTTTGTTTGTTTGTTTGTGTGTGTGTGTGTGTGTGTGTGTGTGTGTGTGTGTGTGTGTGTGTGTGTGCGTAAATTGAAAAAAAAAATGAATGATATTGATAAAGCGAATAAAAAATGCATTTTAAGTTGTTCAAAATTAGATTACTAAGTTAAACTTGTTGTAAACAGAGTGGCTATAATCAAAGGATTGGAGAGCTTAAGCATCACCCCTGGCATTTATTGCTAAATTTTCCTAATTAAACTTTCCCAGTCGGCTAGGGCTATAGAATACACCGACTGCACTTCTTCAGAGGAGTAAGACCCGCCTCTCCAACGAGCGTCCTCTATATGACATTAAATAATCTGATGGTGAGGTTTCAGTAATGCTGGAGCGTTGGGGAACGCAGAGCACTCCTTTATTTCCATCGCTCCCAACTCCACTCTGGCTCGGAGTGGTAGCACCTGATAGAGTACAATCTATCGGTCAAATAAAACTAAAATAAGTACTTATACTAAACTGAATTACTTGAAATAGAACTGTTCTGATATTTAAACGGCGTACCTATGATAAACTGAACCGCTTGAAATAGAGACGTTTAGGCATGTAAACTGTGTATTCATGTTAAACTAGATTGTTTGAAATAGAACTGTTTTTGACATTGAAACTCTACTTACGCTAAACTGAATTGCATGAAATAGAACTGTTTTGATATATAAACTGCGTACTTATACTAAACTGAATTGTTTGAATTAGAACTTTTTGACAAAACTGCATATCTTGAAATAGAAATGTTTTTGACAAACTGTGTATTCAGGCTAAACTGAATTGTTTGAAATAGAACTGTTTATTTGTATGAAAATGGATTTAACATTAAATAACCTACAAAGGTTCATACGCCTTGCAACCAACCAATCAACCAACCAACCGATTTGATTTAACTATTTCAACTAAATTTGATTGTTGGAATCAAAACAACAGTTATTTCTTTATTTTAACAACATTTTTTTTTCTTTTTGTGCATGTATATATATATATATATATATAAATGAACTATATTGATAAAACAAGAAAATGCATTTTAAGTTATTCAAAATTAAATCATTCCGTTTGACTTATTGAAAACAGATGGGGTGTAATCTAATGATTGGACAACTTGGAAGCTACTTCTTCCCATTACTTTCGGCTTTCATTGCTAAATTGTCCCAATTTGACTATTTAACTAAATTAGACAACTGGGATTAAAATAACAGTTATTTCTTTATTTTAACGGCTAATATTTTTCTTTTTTATGTATGCGTATATAATTTTTAAATGCATAAAGCAAAAATGACCAAAGCAAAAAAAAAAAAAATATGCATTCAAAATTATTTTAAATTAAATTATTACGTTAAACTTATTTGAGACGGAGGGATTATAATCGAAGAATACAACAGCTTGGACGCATGCTTTTCACATCACTCCCAGCTTTTATTGATGAATTTCTAAAACTAGATAAAACAGTAATGAATAAAATTACAGTTATTTCTTTTTATTAATGGATTTCTTTTTTGATTTTTATCGATGGAAGTTTTGTCCATATATATGAAAATGAAAGTAAGTAAAGTTGGCGACCTTAGTCGAGGGTGACCCGAAGGCTCCCTTTTCAATAGCTACCGAGTTGATGAGAAGGACACTTCTCCATTCCCTGGATTGCTCCACTTTACCCTTGATACTTACCTTATTATGCTGAGTGTTAAGCAAGGCGGCATCAAATACCATTTTTGAGTTTTTTGGTATGACTCGAGCTGGTATTAAACCCAGGTCTTCCTGACCATTGGCGAACACTCTACTCATTAGGCCAATCAATAAAACAGAGTAAATGTTTATTAAAATCAAATTTTTAAGATCAATATGCGAATTAATCTTCCGTTCATATTATTAACTGCTGTTTGGTTGTATATAAAAATACAGTTGCATGTAAGTAGTAAGTAGTTAAGGCAAATTGTATTAATCATATGAAATTATTTTCTTAATAATTCAGATTTAAATAAACATAACAATTATGGGGAATGTGGCATAAATAAATAAGGGATTTTTGATGCTGGTAGTGACGTAGTTTCAGTTTCAGGGAGAGATATACACATGACCGCTCTTATTTTATGGTATTAAAATCGAAATGCTTTACTTCTGTTGTATCATCACGTTTTCAACTAACACTTTCAAATTAATTGCAAGGGGAAACTTCTACTGGAATTTGACCAAAAAGCTAATCAAACGTCGCCATATTTAACTGGTCAGACAACAACAGCGCACAACTACACTTTATAATTAGCGTAATTCCCGCCATGAATGATGAGTTTATTTTTATAAGGATTGGCGCTTCTGTTTGTCACCTAGTATGAAATTTTATTGTAGAAAATTTTTGAGTCCCCCTGTAAGAATAAAAATAAATAAGCAAAAGTTTTTATAAAATTATTTGTTTCCAATGTTTAGAACCGGGGATATTTGTGGCTTAATATCTAGTGACCTCGAATGTCCTCTGATGTCAATGTCACGTGATCACGATCACAAGCGAAAATCTTATGTGTGTTCATGTAAAAAAAATTACGTCAATCGGCTCGATCATTTTAGCGTGAAAATGCTCATTCATTTATATCTATATCTAACAATTTATATGTGTGTGTATGTGTGTGTATTTGTGTGTGTGTGTTCAATGAGCGTAATAGTCCTTCTTTTCTTCATACTAACGTAAGTGGAAAAAGCCTTAATTCACTTTCTTCCCCATCCCCTCTGCTTTCGGTTCCATCGCTATATATCAAGACAAAACATCTAATCAATGGCCAACTATGATGGTTGACAGAAAAGAAAGTAGGCGAGCGGAGACTTAGGTTAACTAATCCCCGATACCTATTTATCAGCACAATAAATAGTAGTAAAAAGCTTACGTGGTGAAGTCCGAAATCTAAAATAGAACAAATCATTTTATACAGATAATTACAGTTGAACATAATCTCGTTTAACAATTCTTTTAATTTAGTGCAAAAAAATCACATAGTTAATAATTGCATAATAAACATTTTAGAACGAAATTCAACCTTTAACTTCGTATCTAGAGTCAGACTACTGACTTTTTGACACCTTATTACACACACACACACACACACACACACACACACACACACGCGCACACACATGTATATATATATATATATATATATATATATATATATATATATATTAGCGGAAAATGACAATAAATCCTATGCTATCTAAATATAAAAATATAGAAAATCAACATTTAGAAGATCTATTCATTTACATATAATGATATGCCAAATTTAAAAGAATATTTTGTTATTCCTATTTCCTATTTTCACAAACACACATATACGCACACGCTAGCTTTTCCCATCATTCCCGTCTTTCATAGGGGGTTATCCTCGTGGTGTAATGGTTAAAGCGATGGACTGCAGAATCGTACTCCAGTCGCGCTATTACGTTCACTTTTTGGCAAATACCATTGGAAAAGGTATGAACCCCCTTATCCTCCCAGCTATGGGTTAAATAGTACCACTACTGTTCTTCTAGGAGAATGGCTTTGGCATTATATAACCTACAAAGTTTGATATGCCATTAAACAAAGAAACCAAACCAAACCGGCTTTCATTTCTAAATGTGTGCGTGTTTTTGTGTGTGAATATGAAAATATGAAAAATAAGATATTCCCTAAACGATAAAATGGTTAAAAATAAGACTTATTTCCAATATATATATATATATATATTTCAAAATGAGTTGGTCCACTAAGAGGTTTATATATTCTTAAAAAATATAAAATTCTTTTTAAAAGTATAAATCTCTTAGTGGACTAATTTAATTTGAAATATTTACTTTTTTCTCTCTTTGGACCAATAGAAAAAGAAATTTTTTTCATATATATATGTAGACAGTGAGTGAGAGAGAGAGGGGGGAGAGAAGGAGAGGGAGATTAAAGTTATAGCATCCATATTTCTGGCGAAACTATGGATCTGGGTTCAAATCACACCCCCGATTTATGTAAGTCAATACATAAGTCGGTACTACGGAACATTCCTCTTTATGACACAGATTTTCGTGCAAGGGTCGGGCAAATTGCTCTACGAACTGGGATCAGTGTGTTCGCACGCGTTTCTAAAACAAGGTTGAAAACAATCTTAGGAACTTCGGCTCCTATATTTGAATTCAGCGTTTTCCTTTTTCGACTGATTGCACCTCTATTTGCTGCATATTGACCCTTGACAGAGCCGGATGTTCCAGCTGTGTATACAAAGTGATTGCAGAACGCACCAGTGTAAGCAGGAAGGCAGTGATGCATTGGTATAAGCAGCTCACGTGCGTTTAACCGGAAATGAGCACGCGTAATGAAATTATAAAAAAAAAACAGGTATCCAGAGAGTAACGGTCAGTCTCAGCAAGAAGAAATTCAGTCAGTCACGGAGAGCAGCTGCCGAATGTCGCCCAAAGGGTGGAACAGCCCACAGCAGTAAATGTCAGCAGTCGTCAGTCTTTAGTCAGCAGTTTTGAGTCTTGGAATCCAAGAGTGGCCCTAGGGGGCCTAATGGGCTCCTGGCGAAGACCGGTTAAGAACGTCTCGTCAAAGAAAAAAGACGTACGGCTCTGAATCTGAATGTGGCACAGTGCGGTTAAAAGGACCGCTAAGTAAAGCTATGAGTATGGCACAACGTGGCTAAGAAGATAAGGGTCAATGTAGCAGTGTCCAAGTCCTTCTAGTCGTCCGTGTGTCCTCATCTCCCTCTTTCTGTCTCTTTCACAGATACAATCAACTTCATACCCTTACGAGAGTAGTATATATATATACATATATAATATATTCAGTTACAGATAATACCTAATGCTATCCGTTTTGATCGCATTAAATCATGATATCTTTCATTTAGCAGAAAACTGATTTTATTACCTTTTATATATATATATATATATATATATATATGTATATATAAGAGGTTTACATATTTGTTGGTGGTTTTTATGGCATCTATTGATCTTGCGAGACTCACTGGATCTGTGTTCAGAAATCAGCACAAACCTGGACGTGATCGTATGAAAGACTGACAGTTGCTCGGAGAGCAAGTCTCTGATCTTCACGAAACCGATGTCAGCATGAGTATCACTACTTGATTTGCCAAGATGAGGTTTCTACCCAACTTCAAGTTCCTTTAGGGATTCCAGCTTCTAATTTTTACTTCGGAGTTTTTCTTTCTCCTAGATCATTTGCTTTAACTAGGCTATAAAGCCAAGTGTGCCATAGCTGTTATATATATATATATATATATATATATATATATGGTGGCCGATAGGGTATAAAATTGTAAACAAACGGACGCTGCTGCTGTTGCTACATAAATACCTTTAAAAAATTCCCTTAGCCAACGTGGTCCGCTTGTTGCCCGAGTGGTCTGAAACTTAGTCTAACGTAAAGTTGGATGGGTTTCGATCCCGGCTTCGAGCCACACTGAAGAGTCCTGATAGAACGAAACAGTCTGTCTGTGGATGACAATATATACGCTCCCCCATGGGGGTTGCGCACTCTGGCGAAGGAATTGTTGGTCGCCGCTCGCATAATGCAAATCTCTTCGAAAGAATTAAGCACTCTGGTAGCCAATAGGGTTTTAAATTTAAACAAACGGACGCTGCTGCTGTTGCTACATAAATACCTTTAAAAAAATTCCCTTTGCCAATGTGGTCTGCTTGTAGGCCGAGTGGTCTGAGACTTAGTCTAACGGAAAGTTGGATGGGTTTCGATCCCGGCTTCGAGCGTCCTGCATGTCTAGCCACACTGAAGAGTTCTGATAGAACGAAACAGTCTGTCTGTGGATGACAATATATATATATATATAAATATATATATATGAAAACCTACAAAGAAGTAATCTACCAAGGTTTCATCTAACCAGAATAATTCAGATTACTTTTGACTCTGTAGGTATAAGCATTTTGCTCTACTTGCATTGAGCACTCTTATTTTCTAGCTTAAGATATTCTGTCGGTGTTTTCTTTTTGTTTTCTTTTTTTGCGGGGGGGGACAAGGCATTACGTTACAGATTGATAACTTTCAAACAGTACGAATGTTTTTAGTCTTTTCGTTTATTTGGAGTTTTTTTCCCAGGTATCAGTCTGTGTAATATTTCCTTATTTGCTAATTGTATCATCTGGGTTTTTCCCACCGTCAGAATTATAAAAAAGGTATAAAAATAAAATTATATATATATATATATATATTCCTACATGTATAAAAGTTCAAGCATTGAGGTTGAGCACTATTCAATAGTACTGCAAAATTTGGTCCCCCTTTAATTAACCTAGTGAGCTTGTGATAACCATGAACTATATATATATATATATATATATATATATATATATCGGTCGTCCATAAACTTTTGAGTGCATCTGTATTCATTATAGGATGAATGAAAATTGATAGAACGAGACAGGGTTAATACATCTAAATAGTTACCTCCCAATTCACAAACCGTCCAAATAAGACGTTATGGGCTCAGTTTGAGAAGTTTAATTTGGTTTGGATATAATTTTTTCTTGTTTGCTTGTTTAATGGCATATCAACTTTCTCGGATTATTTAATACCAAACCCATCCTTCTAGGAGAACAGTAGTGATACTATTTGACCCATAATTAGGAGGATAAGCGGGTTCATGTCTTTCCCGAGGGTATTTATCCGAAAGTGAACGTAATTGTGAACGACTGGAGTTCGAACTCGCTGACTACGATTCCGCAGTGTTGCGCTTTAACCATTACATCACGAGGACACCTCGGTTTGGTTTAGTGTGGTTTTGTTTTATGGCATATCAACCATTGTACGTTATTTAATGCCAAATCCTTATTTTACATATTTACTATATATGTGGTTTCTAAACACATTTTGTACATTTTAAACGAACCTGTGCTGGGTTTTTTTGCCCTGTCAAATGTTTCCACTGATTTCCATCCAATACAAATAATCTTATTTACTATCAATCCTTTGTTTGCATACAGTTTAGTGCTTTCAAGTATTGCTATGTATCACTAACAATTCAATTAAACATCAGTCATTTGTTTACACACAGTTAAATGTAAAAACAGATTTATTTCAAATAATTTAGTTTAGCATAACTATGGTTTAAATGTCAAACAGTTCTATTTGACCCTATCAGGAGCTACCACTCCGAGCCCGAGTGGACCTGGGAGCATTACCCAAAGCTCCAGCATTACTGAAGCCTTACCATCAAATTGTTTAGTGTCATATTCAGGACACTCGTCGGTGGTATCTTACGCCTCTGCAGAGATGTAGTCGGTGTATTCTGCAGCCCTAGCCGACCGGGCCACAGGACACTCGATGAGAGGAGGTTTTACCCCTCAGCAGAGATGCAGTCGGTGTATTCAACAGCCCCAGGTGACTTTGCCAAGCTAGAGAAGGGACGTTTTCATATGAACTCCTACAAATGGACGCGCTAGAGTCGGCCAACCAGCAAAAACTTACATGCATCGTCTTTGTGCGGACAATAGATGCAGTCTAGAAAACCTACCAGGAGCGCTGATAGGGATGGATGGTGCAGGAGTGTCAAGGAACTTTGTACAGCTTGTGAGTGACTTTATAAATTTCACAATCCAGTCAGATCAGAAACGAGTGCTTTTCATAGGGTAGTGGTTCATAAGTTTTGACTGGGTGCGCCATACCTTTGACCTTGTACCAAAAAAAGCCAAACTTGGTTGTTGACTATTTGACCACGTACTTGAAGATAACTTGATAGCTATCAAATCAAGACAATTTTCATTGAATAAATTGGTGGATGAAAATTTTCACAAGTGCTCCTATGCTATCTGCGTGAATTAACGTTTCTTTGCTACCAATATCCTTATCGTTGTTGTTTTTATTGCAACTTCTCGTCAAGAGTCTGTCGCATCTGAATTTTGGAAGCAATCATATCATCTTGTGTTTTATTTATGGCACGTCGGCTGTTCTCCGTGGGGATTTGAATACTTAATACCTTCCTGCCAATTTATCTTTCTAACAGCACGGAGCTGCGTGTTGCGAATTCCTATCCATAGCAAGGGCAGTGCGCGCGACAAAAAGTAAAGCATAAGAACAAATAATATGACAGAAACCTGTGGAAATACGAGGAAGCCCACCTCAGAACTCGAGACTGAAAGAACTATTTCTGACCAGATTTATACGCAAACGTGACAGGTGAAAGGTATGTTTTACATCTTTTGTTTGTTTGTTTGTTTGTTTTTTCTTTTCTTTTTCTTGTCAACGGAAGAAACGTAAAACCAGTCGCCCACGCCCTGTCATTATTTACATTTTAATTATAACCCAGTAGATTTGGTTTGGTTTCTTTGTTTAACGGCATATCAACCTTCGTGGGTTATTTAATGTCAAAGCCACCTTTGTAGAAAAACAGCAATAATATTGTTTAACCAATGGCTGGTGGGGATAAGGAGGTTCATATCTTTCCCAAGGGTATTAGTCCGAAAGTGAACGTAATAGTGCGACTGGAGTTCGAACTCGCTGTAGTCCAGTACTTTAGCTATTACGCCATTGTCCGTAGAGAAAGAAAGAAGTCAGGCGATAATGATCAGATGTGGAGAGAAAAAAGTCATTCACCCCACTAGAATATGACAGGAAACTGAAGAAAGAAGGGCTAATCATTGTAACTATAACAGAGACAATGAAGTCAGGTATGACTGATCAGGTGTATGGAGGAAAAATGTCACCATCCCCCAGAGAATCAATGGTGCAAAAGCAGATGATAAAGACCCACTTCACATGAGGCTCTCTGATAACCTGCCTAGTAGTCCAGCATAGAATTGAATACCCTATGGAAAAAGACTTTGATTACTAAAGAAGAAAAACAAGATTTAAAGCTCAAAATTCAATCACCTGATTGTTCAATGAGATAATGACTAAGTGGCATTTTTTCTTCGCCCAGACAAAACCAGTAAACCTTTTCTTTGTAACTTTTCTCAATATTCTGATGTCATGCACGGTCATGATTTAATGACATTTACCAGAATCTGATCTTTAACAAAACTTTTTTCAGAACTTACTTAAGAAAGAAGAACATTTTTTTTATTTTACCAATATTCTTTTATCTTTTTTAAATCTAAGTTAACGGTTAGTGGTTCTCTTGCTTCTGGTCTTCAAGAAGCAAGAATAAACTTATGGTCTTCAAGGAAAATGGTAAAAGAAAAAGAAACTTAAGATAATGGCTAAGTGGCTATAAATGTGTGATGAAGGTTGCAATTTATATAGGGAAATTTATCACCATTTCTACTTTGGAAGAATAAACATAACTGTCATCATAGATGAGAAATCCCTTATGATGAACAACAAAATAAAAACAGTTTATTTCTATGGGCTGAATAAAGGGTTCAGTTTGAAATGCTAACAATATTACAGAAAATGACAGACATCTGAAAGTCCAATGAGCAATTGTAACTATTACAAACAACATGAGAAAAACTGTATAAACGAATCAGTGTAAAATAAAGATAATTCTTAAAAAAAAAAAAAAAAAACTAAACGAGAATTCATTCAGCTTTTTTCTCTCTTTCAATTTCATTCAAAGACCTGCTGATATAGCAGTATCCAAAAAGACAAATCTTTTTCTTTATTTAGGATAACATGATTTGTTTGAATTTCAAAATCTAAAAGAAACTTACTTCCCCATAACAGCTTCTAATTTCTACTTCATTTATTTATCTACATCCTTCAATCCCATTCATTTCTTCTAAGCTTATTTGATGCATTCACAAACTTTCAATCATGTTCCAATTAGCCATAACTATAACAACTAAGGTGAGGATAACTGTTCAGCGTAAAATGATAATTCCTCATCTAATTTAATGCTTTCATTTTTATCTTGCACAAGATATATTGTTTTGTTTGTTTAGGCTTTGATGTATTACATTAACTTATGCTGCTGGTACTGGTGAATTCATTTCTCTTTTCAAGTCTTCTTGTTATTCCTTTCATTTTTCTCGTGAATTCCTCACTACTTGTCTTTGCCCATTAATCAGTTTGGCAGCTAGTTGGTCTTGTCCTGATTTTTTTTTTTTTTTTCGTTACACAAAATACTCAGCTAGTCTTTCAATAGTTGAATCCACTACAATTTTCAAGATTGATTTTGTTTTATCATATATTCTCCTCTTGCCATATTTCTTTGGCTGCAAGATTCTTTTATCCAGTTCAAGAAGGGTCATGAATAGTTTCCTGTGGATACTGCTGATGTATCTTTACATTTCACTGAATTTAGATATGATTCCTCAAAATGAAACCGAACAAAGCCAGTCTCCATATTTTTTTATTATTATTATTAACTCATTAGAGCTTTTCACATCAACGTTAGCTGATGGTCTTTCACTGGAGTTTGAGTGACAGCAAGTCTTCTCAAGTCTCCAGAACTCTTCTCAGTATTCTGGTCGTTTTCAATAATGCTGTAGTTTGGACGGCCTCCACTTGTCTGTCAACTTCCAAGTCCTCCAGTCCCTTTAATAATCCTTTAGTTACTGTACTAAAAGCACCAATCACAATTTGTATAATTGTCACCTTCATGTTCCATAGTTTTTTCAATCCCCTAGCAAGGTCGAGGTACTTATCCTTCTTTTCACATTCTTTTAGTTTTATTCTGTGGTCAGCCGGGACCGCAAAGTCGACAATTTTGCAAATTCTCTTTTTTTGTAGATTATTATTCGGTCTGGTCTTCTGGCTGAGATTAGGTGATTCGTTTGTATGTCAAAGTCTCATTGGAGTTTGTGTGTCATTTTCTAGGACAGGTGCTGGGTTATGCATATACCATTTGTTTGTATGGTCAAATTTAAATTTCTTGCACATCTCCCAGTGGATCACCTTGCCCACCCAGTCGTCTTATCTATTCTTGCTTGATTGATATGATTGGTTCTTATGGCGTTGTTTTGTGCTGCTATTAGGAGAGATTCTGTTTCTCTCTTAAAGTTTCCTTTACTTAGCCACGTCCAGTTTTTCTCGTGTGATATGTTATTTATTAGTCATTTAATACGCCCATAGAGTTGTTTTTTTCTTCCAATTTTTGTTTCCTTGTTATTGTCATTCTGCTGTCCATCGTGTTGTTAGTATCGTTTCTCATGACTGTAATCAGTCCTCCTTCGTGTTTTTCTATGTAGTCTTCGAGCCGTTGTATCAATATTATTATTATTATTTTACTCCTCACGAGTGTTCTTTCATTGGAATCTGATTAACAGCAAGTTTTCTCAGGTCTGCAGGACTCTTCTCGGTATTCTTGCCGATCTCAACAATGATGTAGTTTGGATAATTTTGATCCTTCTTCAGATTTCCGATCCCTCGAATCCTTCTCCCGATTTCCGACCCCTCCATTTTTCTAAGCATTGGAGGACTGTTCCGAGCACACCAACTACATCACTGTCGGGTTCTACATTTTGTTCCTTTTTTTTTTCTTTTTTTTTTTTTCGTTCTCTTTCACTGTCCAAGTATTTGTTTATCTTTTTGTCTTCTTTTATGTTCACTCTGAGGTCCGTTGGATCGGCAGAATCCAGTAGACTATAAGTTCTCTTCTTTCTTTTCTTCTTTTTTGTTAATTAGCTCTAGGTCTGGTCTTCAATCGCGTTCACTATTATTGGTATCACTGTCACTTTCATGTTCCACAGCTTTTCAGCTCTCTGGTAAGATCCGAGTATTTGTATATATTATTTTTATTGAGTTTTTTACACCAGCGTTAGCTGGTGATCTTTCTCCGGAATTTAACTTACAATAAATCACCTCAAGTTTCTCGAATTCTTCAACGTATCCTCGCAAATCTTAAGAATTCTGTGACCTGGATGGACTCGATTCTATAAAATATATACCTAAGTAGGTGGGTTGTCTCCCTCGGACAACCCCACTCTCTAAAGGACATGTATGACTCTGATAATTACTCGCTACACCTATCAAACTAACCAATCACTGGCTTGCATAGGTGGGCGTCTAATGACAAAAGACATACGAGTATCAAGACAACTGTTCCGACATATCTCCTTATCAACGGACGTTAAAATTGTCTCTGTTACAATTCCAGCAGTGAACGAGAGCCGTGTGAAGTACATTAAACTTTGATATATATGACACTTCTGTTACGTGGACTATTTTTTGTGTATTCTTGTATAATATTATATTGCCGCAGACAGAACAATTTGTTTGCAACAGTAATATAATACTATAGAAATTTCAAGTTGTGTTCATGTTTTTTTCCTGATATTTTCTTCTGTTTTCAACTTTTCTGCTAAAACACTACATTTTGCAAACAAATTGCCATAATTTTCACTCTGATTTCTCGTTCTACCAGTCTTGTCCCAAACCTTTGAAGAGTGTTCATAGTGCACAAATTACCATTGGCATCATCGTCACCTTCTCATGATCCTAGCTTTTTTTTTAGTTCTTTGGTGGTTTGTTAACTTTTATCTCTATTTTCCTTTTCTTTGATTTTTACTTTGTGGGCTTCCGGGACTGCAAAGTTCATTATTCGGCAGGTTCTCTTTTTCTAGATAACTATCACAAGGTCAAGACCGGGATTAAGTGATCCGTTTCTATCTTCAAATCATACAGAACTTCGCATGGTTCATTCTGTTGGACCAATTCTGGTTTGTGCATATATAAAAAGTAAATTTGGCGACCTTAATCGAGGGTGACTCGAAGGCTCCCTTCTCAATTGCTACGACACCGAAGTGTAGGGGAGGGCGCTACTCCAATCCCTGGATTGCTCCACTTTATCCTTGATTCCTACCATATAATGTTGAGTGTTAAGCAAGGTCGTAACAAGTACTATTTTTTTATCCTTTGGTATGACTCGACCTGGGATTGAAACCCAGTCTCCCGGACCATTGACGAACACTCTACTCATAAGGGTAATGGCTCGGTTGTGCATATATACCATTAGATGATATGGTGAAATTTGAATCTCTTGCGCAATTCCCAATGGGTCTTCTTTCCCACCCAGACGTGCCTGGTCTCGTAACCTTTTTTTGTACAAGTTTGCTATATCTGCTTACCATTTGATTAACCAATACATCACCGTCTCCACACTTGCGTATTATTATTATTATTATTATTATTATTATTATTATTTACTCCTTGAGTTTTTTACATCAGCGTTAGCGGATGGTCTTTCACGGAGTTTGAGAGACAGCAAGTCTCCAAGACTCTTCTCAGAATTCTTGCTGATCTGGCTGATCTCAATAATGCAGCAGTTTAGATGGTCTCCTCTCGTCATCTTATTTCCATATCCTCCAGTCCTTGTATCAAACCTTTGGTGACAGTACCAAAAGCACCAATTACAATTGGTATAAAAGTTACTTTCATGTTCCATAGTTTTTTCAACTGCTTTTAGCTTTCTTTTCACTTTTTACTCTGTGGTCAGCCGGGACAGCAAAGTCCAAAATTTGCAAGTTCTCTTTTTGGGGGCGTTGTGGTTGATTATTATAAAGTCTGGTCGTCTGGCCGAGATTAGGTGATCGGTTTGTATGTCAAAATCCCAGAGGAGTCTGTGTGCGTCATTTTCCAGGACAGATGTTGGGTTGTGCCTATACCAATCCTTCATATGGTCAAATTTAAATTTCTTGCACGATTCCCAGTGGATCCCTTTTCCCACCCAATCGTGTCTATATTATTATTATTATTATTATTTCGTTAGCGGTATTTCTAAATTTTCTTTTTTCATCAACTCGTTTTTTGCTTCTAATTTTTTCCCCATTTCTTTTAATTCTACTCCTCCTTACTAACTTTCCTTGACTTTTTCTTCTTCGTTTAAACTACTACTACTACTACTATACCAACTACTAATGCTACTACTGCTACGACTACTACCCAAGAACAATTCCTTTCACCTCTGTTCTTTCCGGTGTCTTCAATCCCCGCAAACCCGACTACATTGTCGACTTTTCCCGGCGCGTCAGTCCAACATTTACGACTGTAGCTGCACCCAACAAGACCTTGACTACCACAGCTACTACCACGACCACCGCCGAGCCGCCCCTCCACCCGCACTTCCGCGGCCGCCACCGCCGCCACTACTGGCCAATCATCTCAACTGCCATCGCCCTACAAAGGCAACGACCTTTCACCTCTGCCGCTACGTGTGTTCTGAAACACACGATCGAGAACCTAAGAAAATTGACACGCACTGAGGTGAATATGTGCAACAAAGATATGCAAATCTACATATGATATTGGCATTGGTGTTCGAACATGTGTGTGTGTGTGTGTGAATATATATATATATATATATATATTAATATATATATATATGTCTATGCGTGTGCGTGTGTGTGTGTGTGTGTGCGTGTGTCGGGGTTGAATGTAAATCAAATTATATGTGTGTATGTCAGCGTTTATTGCTAAATGTGTATGCTTAATACTACGTATGGTGTAGTCTTTTTGATAGTGTTTATTCTCTTCAATTTAAAAGGATCCGTTGTGCATAAGCATTAATGAAATATCCTATTAAACACAGGTGTTTATATATATATATATATATATATATATATATATATTTGTGTATGTGTGTGTGTATGAGGGTGGAGAAAGAGAAAGAGAAAAACTTTGTAAATACTGTGTATATATATATATACATATA
>CAUZXS010000359.1:0-17500 GCA_963585895.1 Sepioteuthis lessoniana
CCCTTGACATGAATCTAACAGTTCTCGTCGTCGCCAGCGAGCTATGAATAAAAAAAGGATATACGACTCACTTGCAAGGCAATAAGTTGAAGAGAAAAAAAACGCGTTTTTCAGAGAATCTGTGTCGCACCGAGGCACCATTACTCAGTTATCAGTTCATCCAATAAGTGTGATCGACCTAACACAAGTCTCTACCACCACAGGTAAATCCCTTGTGTAAGTAATCTAGTGGACAGAACTGTTGAGCACGCACATGTCGTGTGCTCCAGGATATATATATATATATATGTACATACATACATACATACATACATATATATATATATATATATATATATATATATATATATATATGTGTGTGTGTGTGTGTGTGTGTGTGTGTGTGTGTGAATATGTATATATATTTATATGTATAGACTATATGTGTGTATATATATGCGTGTGTATAAATATACACAGTATATATATGTGTATAAATGTGTGTGTGTATATGTGTGTGTGTGTATATGTGTGTGTGTGTGTATGTGTGTTGGTTGGTTGGTTGGTTGGTTGTTTGGGTTTTATGGCATATCAACCTTTGTAGTTTATTTAACGCCAAATCCATTTTTATGAAAACATTTCTATTTCAAGCTATTCGGTTTAGTCTAGCAGTTCTAATTCAGCTGATTCAGTTTAGTATAAGTACAGATTTTGTTTACACACAGTTAAATGTCAAAACAGTTCTATATTAAACAAATCTGTTAAGTGTAAGTACAGTTTCAAAGTCATAAAACAATTCCATTTCAAATAATTCAGTTTAGCATAAACACGCAGTTTTAATGTAAGTACGGTTTAATTGTCAAAAACATTTCTATTTCAAGCTATTCAGTCAAAACTATTTAGTCAAACAACTCAGTTTAGCATAAGTATGCCTTTAATTCTATTTAATCCATAGAGAGAGCCTTATCAGGTGCTACCAGGCCGGGCCAGAGTGGACCTGGGAGCAATGGCGATGAAATGTGCTCCACATTCCCCAAAGCCCCAGCATTACTGTAACCTTACCATCAGATTGTTTAGTGTCAGGACACTCATGGGGGGGGTCTTACGCCTCTGCAGAGGTCCAGTCAGTGAATTCAACAGCCCCAGTCGACTAGGCAATGCACAGAGTTAAATGGCAAATTCAGATAAAAACAGATATTTCAGATAATTCAGTTTAGCACAAGTACACAGTTTAGATGTTAAAACAGTTCTATTTCGAGCAATTCAATTTAGTATAAGTACGCAGTTTAAATACCAAAAACAGTTCTATTCTAAACGATTCCATTCAGCATAAATACGCAGTTTAAATGCAAAAATCAGTATTGAGAATTATGCAAGGTTTAGGTCTATTTAATCGATAGACAGGACCCTCATCAGGAGCTACCACTCCGGGTAAGAATGGACCTGGGAGCGATGGCAATAAAGGGGTAATACGCATTTGCTAAAGCTCCAGCATTACCTCACCATGAGATTGTTTATTGTCATATCCAGGACACTAATTGGAGGGGGATCTTACCCCTCTGCAGAGAAACACTTGGTGTATTCTACAGCCCCAGCCGACTGGGCAAGTGCGTATATATATATATATATATATATATATATATATATATATATATATAAAATACATATATGTATATATATATAAACAAAATACATATAAATATATACACACACAATATATATAATAATATATATATATATATATATATATATATATACACAATGTGTATATACGTATATATATATATATACATAAAAACAATATATATATGTATATATATATACACAATATATATATATATATATATATATATATATATATATATATATATATATATATATATATATATATAGTCATCCACAGGCAGATCTGTTTCGTTCTATCAGAACTCATCAGTGTGGTTTGACATATTAGCTTCCCGTACCTGGGATCGAAACACGGTTGACTCATATATATATATATATATATATATATATATATATATATGTGTGTGTGTGTGTGTGTGTGTGTGTATGTGTGTGTATACATGTACATATGTATGTATATATGTGTATATTTATGTAGACAATATATATATATAGTTATATGTGTGTTTATATATATATATATATATATATATATATATATATACATAAATGCTTGTATATAAATATATATATGCAATATATATATGTGTGCATATGCATTGTGTGTATATATATATATATATACATATATATATATATATATATATATGTATATATATATGCACTATATATTTAAGTGTATATATAGGTGTGTGTGTGAATATATACTTAATATATATATGCCTATACATACACAATATATACATGTGCATATATATACACAATACATATATGCCTGTATATATATATATATATATATATATATATATATATATATATATATATATATATATATATATATGCGTGTGTGTGTGTGGGTGTGTGTCTGTGTGTGTGTCTGTGTGTGTTTGTGTGTCTGTGTGGTTGTGGGTGTATATACACGAAATATATACGTGTATATATGTACATAATAGATACACATGTGCATATATATATATATATATGTGTGTGTGTGTGTGTGTGTGTGTGCATATATATACACAATGGATATAGATGTGTACATGGATACGTGTATATATAAACAATTTTAAATATATGCGCATATATTTGTGTATATATATGTATGGGTATGTATGTATATGCATATATATTTATATATATGTCTGTTTATGTATAAAAATGTGTATATATATATATATGTATATATGAGTGTATATATGTGTATGCATATATATAGACAATATATATGTGCTTATATATGTGTATATATATGGGTGTTTCTATATATATGTATATATGTATAAGTATATATTTGTGTATGTACATTTGTATATATACATGTACATATATATACATGTTTATAAATATATACTTATAAAAAAATTTGTTGGAGGGCCAAAGAGAAAATAAAATAATTTATAAATATGCAGGTCCACAAAGATATTTGTATTTTTTGCATTTATTCATCGATTTATTTTGTTCTTACATATGTGTACACACACACACACACACACACACACACACACACACACACACACACACACACACATACACACACACACATATACATATATATATATATATATATATATATACAGTTATACGTATGCACGTATATATATACATATATATATGTATATGCATATATATATATATATAATATGTATATGCATATATATATATATAATATATATATATATATGTACATATATAATATATATATATATATGTATATATATATATGTACGTTTATATGCACATACTATATATATATGTATGTACTTATATGTGCACATACTTGTATATATATACGTGTGTGTGTGTATACTCACATACATATGCATACATATATCTATACGTACACTCATATAAATACAAGCACAAATAGACATATATACATATACCCACATATATATACATACATATACAGATATACATACACCTATGCATACTTATATACATCTTATATATATATTTACTCATACACATATATATATATATATATATACACATGTATACCCCTATATATATACACACTTATATATATACATATATATACACACATATAATTATATATATATACACTAAAATATCTCTATACACTGATATATACATATATATATATATACATATACGTACATATACATTGGATTCTTATATACATACATATATATATACATATGTGTATATACACGCTATATACATATATATATACAGACAAACATATATATGCATATATATAAACACATAGATATACACACACACACACACACACACACACACACACACACACACACACACACACACACACACACACACATATATATATATATATAAATATGTACACACAAACATACACATATATATATACACGCATATATACACAATATATATATACATATCTATGCACATATATACATATATATATATATATGTATTCATATGCACACATATATATATATACATATATATGCACAAGCACAAATTTATACACATATATATGTATGCATATGCACACATATATAGATATACAGATATATACGTATGCGTATGCTTATATATATAAATATATATGTATACATATGCACATATATATGCACATACATATGTATATGCATGCACATACATATACCCATATATATGTATACGTATACACGTATCTCTACACATATACACATATATATATATATATAAATATATATGTATACATATACACATACATATGCACATATATATGTAAACATATACAAATATATATGTATAGATATACACATATATATACATATATAGATATATATATATATATACAAATATATGTATATATATATATATATATATGTACACACATATATATATATGTAGATACACACACACACACACACACATACACACACACACACACAAACATATATATATATATATATATATTCACATATGTGTATTCACATATACATACACACATATACACATATTCATACACATAGTAAAGTAATGTTGGCGACCGTAGTCGAGGGCGACCTGAAGGCTCCTTTCAATCGCTACAACTCTGAGGTAGGGGTGGGTGCTATTCCTTTCCCTTGATTGCCCCACTTTACCCTTGATACGTACCTTATATTGCTAAGTTTTAAGGAAGGAGGTATCAAGTATCATTTTTAAAGTCTTTGGTATGACGTGATCTGGGATTGAAACCAGGTCTCCCAGACCATCGGCTAACACTCTACATCTTCATACTGATATATGTACACATATATTCAAATATATATATATATATATATATATATATATATATATATATATATATATATACACGTGTATATATAGGGAGAAATATGTACACACACACACACACACACACACACACACACACACACACACACACACACACACACATATATATATTTATATATATATATATATATACTTATATTCCCATCTCATAAACAAATATATATACCCAGTAAACTCGGTTACATGTACATATATATTGACAGAGTGATGGGTAATGAGGATAATAGGGTTGATTTTCTTTGGTTTATTTGATGAGTCATTATATATATATGTACACCTACATTATATATATATATATATATATATATATATATATATATATATATATATATATTTATATATATATATGTATATATATATATATATATATATATATATATATATATATATATATATATATCCTTGATTCACTCTCGTGAAAGCAAGTTACAAGTATGTTTTTAAAATTTTAATCCTATCTTTTTTTGTAAAAATATTTTTTGTATTGATAAATGTTTCGTTTTCTGTTATTTCAATTAGTTTTAACCAATATTACCGTTTTTAGTTTTTAATGAACAGTAGATATATTACTTAAGTAACCTGCACACACACACACACACACACACATATATATATATAAAGTATTCGACACACTCATTTTTAATTGTAGCATTGCTAGCTTGATTTCAGAGTTTTCCCTCTCCTGCACCGGTTGCCTTTCTAAGTGCCCAAGCTGCCCCACTATATACCTATTTCTTGGTAGTGGGTGAAGGGAAGGGTAGATGCCTTTCCCAAGTGTATTAGTGCGAAGTAAAACGAAAAATCTTCATCCAGGATTTGAACTCGGGTAACTGATTCCATTATCTACGACAATAACTGTCACAATATGTACATGCATACATACATACATATATATATACACATATACATATACACATATATATTTCTTTAATTCAATATTATTTTTAGTTTTTCGATTTTAGTGTATTTTTGTTGTTAATACGTATAAAAAATAATTAAGTATTGTAATAATGATCAACTTGGACTTGAGTCCTAAGATTTTACTAGATTTTGTTGTACGGATATTCTAGTTTCGATTGAAATTTTTATATATAGCTCTGTGCATCTAACGAGAATAATTTTTGAATATTCAATTTTAATATGCCATCAGTGTAGAACATCATCTTCTCGTAATTTTAATTTAATTCTAGCGTATCCATAAACACATAAACACGAACGTACTTATATTTAAGCCCACACACCTTCATATTCTGTAAACTTGCATATGCTCAAATACACATCGATATATATATATATATATATATATATATATATATATATATATATATATATATATATATATATATATATATATACAAATAAAATGAGTTAGGAATTATTCCAATTGAGAATATACGAGGATTGTTATAATTTTCCTGAAATGCTCAATGTTTGGTTATCATTATATAAATTCATAAATATATATATATATATATATATATATATATATTAGAGAGAGAGCGGGGAGGAATTCATTGTAGAATCTCATTGTAAAGTTCAAGTTCATATAGTAATTTACTAAGCTCATGGGACTCAAACTTACTCGTGAAGGTTTGCTAGTCTAGCTTGCTAACCATTACACTACCCTAGGTGCCCTTGTCCAGTTCATAATTTGTTCATGAAGAATTATCAAACCGTCGAGTCGGCGGGCGTCTTAAGCAAGAATATTACATCTTCATATCTTTTCATAATTTTTTTAATTGAAAAGTTTAAGATTTCTTAGAGCATGGTCTCTTAACTTTTATTATTTTCCCCCTATGCATCCTTTTGACGATACTTCAGAAAATCATCTTCTTCCTTGCTTTTCAAGTTTGTCAAACACAAAAGACGCATTGCAGAATTGTGGTTTGAAGAAAAAATCCTTTCAACATTTAATTTGAACCTGCTAAAATATGACCTCAGTTATTCCCCACCCGACCCTGAATTCCTAAAATGGAGGTACTTTCTTGGGTGAGAACCAATGTTTTAGGTTATCTATATTTTCACATCTTTAGTGCATGCACGTTTTAATAAGAGCAAGTTTGCTTTCATTCATGCCAGATATTTACAATATAACAAAAATATTATTAAACAATTTACTGCTATAAAGGATTTTTTTTCCAGATCAGCAAGGGTCTAACGTAATGTAAGACCAAGAAATAAATCCCTTAAACACTCAAAGAACGATTTACCGTAAAAGGATTTATATACAGGGTGAGACAAAGATAAGAGATTTGGTTTGGTTTCTTTGTTTGATGGCATATCAACTTTCGTCGCTAACATAATGACAAAGCCATCCTTGGAGAAGAACAGCAATTATAATATTCAACCCATAGCTGGGGGTAGAGAGGGGATAAGGGGGTTCATACCTTCCTCAAGGACTTTAGTGCCTAAGTGGACGCAGTATCGCGACTGGATTTCGAACTTGTTTACTACAATGTCGCAGATCAGCACTTTAGCCACTACAGAACTGGGACTCCCCAATGGACGATTAATTTTTTGTTAAGTTATTATTACTATCTCTCAAATGCACACAAGCAAACTTTTGAGTATATGCCAGCTGTTCATTTATGGCAAAAACACCGAAGATGAAATAAAACTGATCTTGTTAAATGACAATATCAATTTCATTTTATTTAATATATCATTATTAATCTATATCAGAGTTATTGTTGGTGTATTCGTGCGTGTATATATATAAAAGAAATGATATGTAAGTGTGTATGAAGTAACTGATTATATATATATATATATATATATATATATATATATATATATATATATATATATATATATATATATATATATATATATATAAAGTAATATCCAGTCAGCGTTCGAAGAGAATGGGTGTGGATTAATCACGTATAGAATGTATGAGGAATTTCATATAAATCTGTGTGAGTGCTCGATGTATGGCTGTTGTGATAAATTCCCTATCCAGGTTTTTATAATAAAACTTATATATAGAACGTGTACAATGCAATGCATATGAATATATATATATATACATATACATATATATAAACTAACTAACTATATATATATATATAATATATATATATATATATATATATATATATATATATATATCAAGTAACTAATATATGTATATCATATATTAGTTTTATATACATACATACATACATACATACATACATATATACATATATATATATATATATATATATATATATATATATGAATATATGTAAATTTATATATATATATATATATATAAATATGAAGTTACTCATTACATATGTATATATATATATATATACATATATATATGAAGTAACTTATATATATATGAAGTAACTTATTATATATATATATATATATATATATATATATATATATATATATATATATGTATTTGAAGTAACAACATATACATATATATATAATAATTATTATACACACACACACACACACACACACACACACACACACACACACACACACACACACATATATATATATATATATGTATATAATAATTAGATTATTATATAATAACTCTATACCAGATATTGAGCACTCTCCATATTATATCGCACTTCGTTCGCCACAAACCCACAAAATGAATTAGTGTCTATCATCACTGCTACAATATATATATATATATATAATATATAACTATATATATATATATATATATATATATATATATATATATATATTATTATTATTATTAGGTGTATTGTCTATATTGTATATATAGTCATGATACTAACTGGTTATCTTTCTCAGATCTCTTTTTTGTCTCTGTGTCTGTCTCTCTCTTTAAATATTTCGAAACATTTATATGTATAGTTGTGCGTGTGTCTGTGCGTGCGTGTGCATGAAATCACGATTTACTGGTTTTTAGTAGTTGAATAGAATATATTGCCTATTCCATCAGTCTTAAGATTTTAGATGTCTGGTCTTAGTTTCTTAGAATAAAACCAATATTGTGCTTAGGCCCACCATATATATATCTCAACACACACACAACCACACACACACACACACACACACACACACACACACACACACACACACACACACACACACACATATATAATATATATATATATCATATATATACGTATAATATACACATATTTATGTATACGTGCGCGTGTGCGCGCGTACACACACACACACACACACACACACACACACACAAACTCATATGTACTCATCCATACACATTGAGTCTTGTCGGCTGGGGTTGTAGACTCTTCCCAACGAGTGTCCTAGATATGAGACTAAACCACCTGATGGAGAGGCTCCAGTTCTGAAGGCTTGGTGAATGTGAAGAACCCCTTCATCGCCATTACTCCCTGGTCCACTCTGAAGCGGATTGGTAGTACCTGTTCGGGTCCCCATTTCTGGGTCATATAAAAGTAAAGTTGGTGACCTTAGTCGAGGGAGACTCGAAGGCCCCCCTTTTCAATAGCCACCACACCGAGGTGTAGAGGAGGGTTCTACTCCATTCTCCTGCCTCATGTAGTACTGTTTAATCATTTATTTTACTTGAAACAAATGAAAAGCATTAAATTAGATTAGTCATTCTAGTTATCATGTATTCCAAGTATTCCAATGTTAAAAGGCCATACTTGAAGCCATTTAACTGTATGCGAACAAATGAAATCCGGCTCTTTTAAAAATAACGTTACAAACTATTCGTTAAAATTATATATATATATATATATATATATATATATATATATATATATATATATGTGTGTGTGTGTGTGTGTGTGTGTGTGTGTGTTTACATGTATATCTATATGTATGTATATGCATATATATGTATATTCATGTGTATATATATATATACACACATATATATGCATATGAATATACATATATACATACATGAATATATATATTTATATACATATATATACACATTTATACACACACACACACACACACACACACACACACACACACATATATATATATATATATATATATATATATATATATATATATATATAACTGGCTCATTGGCATAGTGAGTAGAGTGTTCACCAATGGTCCGGTAGATCTGGGTTCAATCCCAGGTCGTGTCAAATCAACGACTTATAAAGATGGTACTTGATACCTCCTTGCTTAACACTCAGCAATATGAGGTACGTATCAAGGGTAAAGTGGAGTAATCCAGGAAAAGGAGTAGCGCCCTCCCTTACACCTCTGTGTAGTAGCTATTGAAAAGGGAGCCTTCTGGTCACCCTCGACTACTGTCACCAACAACAACAACTAATATATATATATATATATATATATATATATATATATATATATATATATATATATATATATACACGTGTGTGTGTGTGTGTGTGAGTGTGTGTCGATGTACGTATAATTTATCATTAAATAACCCACAAAGGTTGTCATTCCATAAAACTACTCCCCTCAAACACATGTTCTATTTGTGTCTTAATATATATAAGCTCATTGAAATTTTGTAAGTAACACATTGAGCTAAGTTTTGACCAAATAGAATAATGACGGATATTAAATTTCTGTCAAATAAATTTATTGACGTATTTAATTTGTTTTCCATATTGAAAAAGAAAGAAAAAAGAAACATTAGATTCATAATATCTCAATAATAAAATGGAAATGCCTGAACAATTAAATTTTTTATTAATTTCTAAGTTTGAAGAGAATTCCAGTACATTTATTAGATAGAATAATTCATTACTTAGTAAATGAAAAGTGTCAATGGCTAAAATATTACAATCATTCATGAAAATGCAAATTATTTTTCCATACAGCTCCCTTTCTACTAAAGTAAGTATCTATCTATGCACGCGGGCGTGTGTGTAAGTCTGTGGAGTTTTCAGTGCGCAAATAGGTGTGCATTCTTAATTGTCAGGAAGTAGGAATCCTTATGTCATTGTGTATGTATATTGAAAGATAACAATCCCATCATATATATTTACAAACTGTATTTCATTTTTAATTCATATATGTTTTATGACATTAGTTACTGATAGGAATATACTAGACGACAGGTTAATCCGTTGGATTACCGTAGTAATAGTTGTTCATGATTATATTGATGCTTCTATCTAGGAAGGAGTGAAGAATTCTTTTCAACCTTTCATAATTTCCGTCATATTGAGAAAAAATATACAGAGCGTGAATGCATACCCCTCAAAATTATCATTCATTTGCGAATTGGACTGAAAACTGCATTATTCTTTGATAGAGCATTTCTAAGTACATTACTCTAATAAAATCTTGCTAGGATATGCTGTTTTTCCTAGGTTACGATTACACACACACACACACATATATATATACAGGTAAGGTCTGGAGTAAAATGTAGTGGCGTATTAAAAGGAATTAAAATTAAACTGACACATTCCTCCATAAATATAGTTTACTCTTATACCGAAAAATGTTGATTCATTTTTTTTGTATCGTCTTCCTTATATATATATATATATATATATATATATATATATATATATATATATATATATATATATATATATATATATATATATATATTACTGTCTACATTCAGCAACTATGTGAGGATACTGGATGTAGTCCAGAAGACCCGCCGGAGGCGATGAACGATAGGGAAAAGAGGCGAGAGAGGGTCAGGGATATCCGTGCTACCAGCACGACATGATGATGGTGATGATTCTAATTGCAATTTAATATGACAACTAAGCTGTTGATTAATATCCATACAAGATTCTCTTTACACTTCACACACATCAACGTAAATTAATGAGAATCTCACATACATAAATGTATAATAATAAATTCTAATTCGTACTTTATTATATTCCTATATATTTATATATACTTGATTAATTAATCCCTTATCTTTATACTTTCTCTTCTGTTATTATTCCGATATCTGTTTTGTTTAGATGATACGTTAAGAGATATTAGAATATATCCAGTTTATTATGCACACACAAGTATCTATTTTAATATCGACATAAATTCGACATATATAGATATCATTCAGATTTACTTTTCTTGTAAAGTAATTATCTCAGAATGATTTATTAGGAATACGAGTGGATCTTTGTTTAAAGTATATATTCAAGTTTGATCAAAGAAGGGCTACTAGACATAATATAATTGATTAGTATTGTTTTAATGAAAGCGGTGGGTAAATCGAGATAGAGTGATAAAAAGAGAGAGGGAAATAAAGAGAGTAAAACTAATAGATAAACAGAGGTAAAAAAAAAATGTATAAAAAGGTTTGGAGGAAAGGTTTGACAATAGAAGGAGGGGAAAATTCTGGTCAGGGTGAAGAGAACAAAAAGCAGGTGAATTGCGAGAGTATGATGCCTAGAAATGAAAGGCGTGAGAGGTTGGGAGAGAGTCGATATTAGAGAGAGAGAGAGAGAGAGAGAGAGAGAGAGAGAGAGAGAGAGAGAGAGAGATTTCTTCCTCGGGTTTGCCTTATTGAGGATTGCCGGTGGTCGTAATCAGTGGACGGAACCCGAATGGGACATCCAGGAATCTAGAGACGGTAATTACCGGCAAATACTTCAACATGAGTTCGATCCACGATGAAAGCAGTCATAGTAGTGACACCAACAGTGACACAGATATAATTAAACCTAAAATCATTCACAGTGGAGGTAAGGAAATTTGAACAACGTTGAACTGGGACAGTGCTACCGGCGTTCCCCTGACGAATGCCACCGTAACCACAAACAATAAATCTCATAACAGCCACCGTTGAGGACAAATTTACCATTCGGGTACCAGGTAGTGACAGTTCCATCCAACCAAATAATAACACCAGTTCCCAAAAACAGATATTGTGATAAACTTACAACAGTTATTGCACAACTTCCCGTTGGGTCAAAACTCGTTAAATTATTGCTTTGTTAGTGGGCGAAGTAAATACTTTAATAGATCAAGAAAATACCGCAATATGTAATTATAAAAATAAAAGCCACTGTGGTGTAATGTAGTTCGATGACTTGTGAGAGTAAAGACTCATGTCCTGTTTTAAAATTTAACTGTGATAACAGTAATGACCACGAGAAGTTACGTACTAGTGAAAACACTCAAGGTTATGTGAGTCCCCAATATTGTAAAAAAGCGAAAAAATAAATAATACACCTATCAATTATAGAGATGATTGTAAAAAATATAACAGTAAGTACAATCATCACAGGTGGACACTAATGAGAAAAACAAATAGCACACCTGTCAATAATAAAAATAATAATAATATTAATAATGGTAGCGGTACTACCGACAGAATTTTTCCTACGGGTACCCCCATCGTCTAGAAATATGTACTCCATAGCTTCAATCCTGGGTATATCGGACAGTGAAGAAAAGAGGGTGCCGGCTAGCGAAGCTAGAGAGGAAGACTCTTTTTTACGGTTATAGCAGTCGGGGTAAGCCTCACTACTGCTATCACGGTCCACGATATGACCATGAACTGGTCTTTCCCTTCCACCCGCTGCAGCACCGGCACTACCATCTTCAACCTCACCAATACCTTCACCACCATCACCAAAGTCAGCAGCTTAGGGGACAGGACGGTGGCCCGTCAACACCACCCCTTCCTTCTCGTCAATCTCCGACGTACTTGAGACAAGCGTCGGACTTTTCCCCTCCCGTGTCATTTTCGTTGATGTCGACGGGGGTCCCTGAAGTTGACGTTCGGGCCCTGGCCACAAGCAACTGCAACGGTGACACAAGAGAAAAGAATAGCAACAATAACAATAACAACAGAATGACCAACAAAAACAACGTTATTGAAAATGTCGAAGTTGATGATTGTAATGTTAGCAAGGGAGGTGATCCAGTAGAGTGCCTGGCGAACAACGGCAACAACAATAGTAAGAGCAACAACAACAATAACTGCGAGAACAAAAATAAAAATGATGACGATTACGATTATGACGGTGATGATAATAATGATGATGATTACTTTCGAGCAGGGGAGGTCGGAAGTCCGGAGAAAGTCGAGAATGGCCGAAATATCCCAATTAATATGATACCTGGTAAGATTTTAAAGCACATTTACAACTAGTTTTAATATTGTAATTTGATTAAAAAATAATTTAAAAAATAATTAAAAAAATAATTTAAAAAATAATTACATGTATGATGAGGAAAAAGCATTACTTTGATATAAACGACTTCAAGAGTTTTTTTAAAGAAAAAAATTGAGATTTATCAATATTAATGGATAGTGATTTTTTCTGTTTGCTTCTTCGTTCGTAACTTTTGTTTAGCATGATAATGTAGGATGCTCTTTATCACTTTTGTCTAGGATCATTAAATCTAAATAATATATATATATATATATATATATATATATATATATATATATATATATATATATATATATATGTTTTTGTAAATCTAAAAATTTTATAAAAAATGAAATTAAAATAATTATCTACATATTAATATCTGAATTTTATTTCATATTCATTTCTTGTATTTCATATTATTTATTATAATTTTTTGTATTATATATCGTTCTCATTTTGAATTTTATCGAGGACGTATTGAGTTTTATATTCTTTGAAATAATAACTGTTTTCATCAGCATACTCACTGTCTTATAGTTTTCAAAATAACTATAAGATTGCCACGAACGCAGATACTACACTCTGATCCTAAAGAACTGTCGATAGATGCGTCGATTATGACGCAATTTTTTTACGAAAACTTAATTCTAAAATAACACACACACACACACACACACACACACACACACACACACACACACACACACACACACACACACACACACACGATAGGCTGCTTCTATATATCTCCATTTGTTTATTATCTATCTATCTATCTATCTATCTATCTATCTATCTATCTATCTATCTATCTATCTATCTATCTCCATTTGTTCACTAACTATCAATCTCCCTTTGTTCATTATTTACCTATCAATCAAATCAAAACGTTTATATCTATATCAAGAAGTACATTATGAATCTGTCTATTCCATTATATCTATTTATCTCAAGCTGAATCTATCTGTTTTTAGAGAAGATTAAAGTTTACGTTTAATCTAAGCGCCCGCACGTACACACACACACGCACACACACACACACACACACACACGCTTATAATATCATCATTTTTATGGTTAATTTACTATTCATAAAGATATTAGTGTAATAAACTATTATTTCTATCTATGTATTCCTGTTTTTATATCTGTATATATATCTCATTCTGTTTATATCAATCTATCACTGTCTTTAATCCTAGTGTGCTATAGCCACCTCCACACACAGAGACTTGTATCTATAAATGATATTAAATAAATATACACACACACACACACACACACACACACACACACACACACACACACACACACACACACACACACACACACACACACAGACAGAGAGAGATAGAGAGAGAGAGAAATCTATGTTAGACTTCTGATATATATTTCAATTAGTTCATTTTCTATCTATCTATCTATCTATCTATCTATCTATCTATCTATCTATGTTATGTTATGTTATCTCAAGCTGACTACATCTATCAAATGATATTCATAAATATCTATTATGTTCCCATCTATCTCACTATCTAACAATGATTTCTGTACGTGTATTGAGCAATTATTTCGTTTGTTTACATATCGTAGCGTAGTATTTTATGGGAGAGTTCAATTCAAATATTGATTTTATAAACATTTAATGTTCACATATTATGAAAACACTAAACTAAAAAAAAGGAATTGAGTGTCATTTCACAAAAATATTCGAATCGATCACAGATCCCTTAGTATTTGGCCTTAAATAAAAATCAACATTATGTGTATTCAATTAATTAAAATAATTTTACACACACACACACACACACACACACACACACACACACACACACACACACACACACACACAACACACACACATTTTGAAAATAAAAACTGGTTTGATGAGAGTTTAAAGTACACCATAAGATAATTCATATTTGAATTTTATTTAGCAAAGTTCCTGGCACCTCTTCGTGGTGTAATGGTTTGCAAATCAGTTAAATTAGCAGTGAGTTCAATTCCTTACTCTTGTGGCCCCGTGTCAAACTTAAGTTGCGCTTTCTTATTTTTTTAAAATGGCACCTCGTGTCATGTAATGGCTGGTGAGCTAAACAAGCTAAGCAAACCGACATTTCTGAGTTCGATCGTCACTATGCCAAGTAAAGGATTGCATGCATAGTTCCCGTCAAAAATATACTCTTTCACTTTCTTGCTTTCTATCTATAACTCTATATGCTTCAGTTTTCTTCCACTTCTGCACCATTACTCACTCTGTCGACTGAACTGTATTCCTTGCAATGAGATAAGACCCTCCAAAAGAGGTATCCTGGGCACGATACAAAATTACATCTGATGGAGAGGCTACGGTTCTGGATATCTTCAGAGTGTAGGGTATATCTTCATTGACATTACTCCCAGGTTCACTTTGATCCGGAGTGGCAGTATCTATTAGATTACCATCTAAATTATTATTGAAATTCTTGAAACCATATAACTGTAAATTATTTGTATTAAGAAAAGTTACTTTAAGCTATTATTGTTTACTAAGGATTATAATTCGTTATTTGAAACCATATAACTGTGTACAAACAAATCACTATTATTAAATGGAAATAAGTGAAACGATATAATTTTTTTGTTTCAGATAGGAATACTTGAAACCACGCAACTGTATGCTAATCAATTGTATTCAATAGGAATTCTTGATATCATATAACTGTAAATTATTTGCATTTAGGATAGTTACTCGAAGCTATAATTATAAGTATTTACTAAGGATTATTATCAGCTACTTGAAACCATATGTGTGTGTAAACAATTGACATTAAATTGATATAATTACTTGAAAGCTTATAATCCTTAATATTAGATAGGAATAGTTAATATCATATTACTATACATATATATATATATATATATATATATATATATATATATATATATATATATATATATAATATAGAATTAACTTAAATCGCTAGTCGAAAATCTTCTACTAAAGTTTCACCTTAACGGATCATCAGGAAGTTTACGCTCGACTAAATTCTAAGGAGAAATTGCTTTGCTTTATTCACCAAAAACCCCCACCTATCCTAACCCAAAAAACTTTTTTTTTCTTTTTCCTCTGGGCGGTGATTCGAGATATTTTTATCTCTTGTTCCTGGCCAGGGGTTTTTTGTTTTTGTTTTTTTCTGGTACCGTGAATACTGGTAGATATTAGATTAGTAAATATAAATATATATATATATATATATATATATATATATATATATATATATAGTAATATGATATCAAGTATATATATATATATATATATATATATATATATATATATATATATATAACTATTAAGAAACATTGCCCTGTCAGCTGGGGCTGCACAATACACTGACTGCATCTCTGAAGAGGGTAAGACTTCCCCAACAAGTGTCCGGAATATGACACTAAACGACCTGATAGTAAGACTCCAGTGATACTGGAGCTATGGGGAATGCAGAGTACTCCTTTATTGCCATTGCTCCCAGGTCCACTCTGGCCCGGAGTGGTAGCACCTGATAGGGTCAAATAGAATTAAACTGGTT
>CAUZXS010000359.1:22500-52500 GCA_963585895.1 Sepioteuthis lessoniana
AAGACAAATAAATACATTATCATCTTTATTTGACTTTTCTCTCTTTGTCTTTTTTCTTTCTCTTTTTTCTTCCACTGTCTTTTTTCTCAGTTTTTTTTCTATTTCTCTCTCTTTTTCTCTTCGTGTCTTTTTTCTTTCAGTGTTTTTTTAAAATTTATCTGTGTCTTTTTTTTTCTCTCTCTCCCTCTGTGTCTTTTTTCTTTGTGTTTTTTTTTTCTTCCCTTCTCCCTTTCTTGAAACATTTATTTTATGAGAAATATTCATTTGTCTATAATTTTAAGGAGAATTATTAATATCCCAGATATTCTTCTTTGAAGTTTTATTGAAGGGATTTATAGTAATTCATTTTAAATTTTCTGATGGACACAGTCGAAATGTTTTGAACTTAAAAATAACTAAAGCAAGGAAAATAGTTGGTTTATTGAGAAAAAAAGAAGAAAAAAAGAAGAATCCCAGATATTCTTTGGACCACCAACCTATTCTTCCTATTCTTGATATTGGTAATAATTGAACACCTTCTTCGTATTCCTGATATTAAGAACGTCAAGAATTGTTCGAACCATATTTGGTAATTTTTTTATTTTCATTTCGGAAATAAATGAATAAAACTCAAAATAATAATTGTCTGAAATTTTTCTCAATCTGAAAGTATAAATCATCCATTCAACGTTGTTTGTTGAAATAAATTCTGTCTTAAAATTATACAAACAGAAAATAGATTTGGAATATCCTGAATGATGCTGTTGATTTGTTATCTGGGTACAGTATGTGCACGGGGGTGGTCTGAGTACCCACGATGCGCCCCTAATTTGAGAACCTGTGCACATAATGATCTGTGTATGTAAACATTTGCAGTATATATATTTACCCAAACTCTACGTCTCTGATTGGATGCCACACTAGGTCGGTTTTTAAGTGGAGTAAAGCTGGTTTGTATTCAGAGTTTTCCTTCTCCTAGACTGGCTGCTTAACTAAGGCTAAAGAACCTATTCTGTTCTTCTCGTTACCCATAGCTTGGAGGAAAAGAGATAGATTCATGCCTTTTCTAAGAGCATTAGCGCAAAGTGAAACGTTAACTACTTCGTTTAGGATTTGAACTCTGGTCGCTGATTCCATTTCCTATGATGATAACCATTACGCTAAGCTGCCACTACCTAATGTTCGTCTGTTATCCAGCTATATTACCAGTAGGTTTTATCTTAAGTGAACTGAAACACGTATTGAGGGGGTTTTCACTTTATTTTCTGTGATTGTATATCAATACTGACTTTAACAGGATAATTCTAAAGGAAACGAAATAAATTGGTAACTAATCAAAACCACATAAATAAAACACTTTCAAATTGGAACTCTTCTTCATATAAATCATCTAAATCCTAAGCAATAAACGACTTCCGGTAGCTGTTAACCGAGATTGCATATCACAAAAGCACCCGAAGAGATACCCAGAATCCCGGAGAAAATGAGGATTATTAGCTGAGTATCGAACCGTTGTAGACGTTAGTTAAATTCACCGAAAAACTGCTAATACCCGGACTAATAAAAATACACAAGATGCTATTAATTCATGATTAGCCTTTCGAAAAAAAAAAAAAACCAACAAAAACTGAGACAAAATCTTTGATAATTCTTAATGTTAGACATTTCTGGACGATTTTTGCTTCCAATAAAGAAATGGTAACACGGTCGACAGATTCTTAGTCGAGTAAATATGTATGTGAAAATGGTACCGTAATTCATTTGCGTATAATAAGCGTTATTTTTTTTCCAGAATTTTCAACCTAAATGTAAGGAGGTACGTATTATACACAAGAATTAAATATAAACTTTTTTCCGGTCTTGTGAGTCGCCATATTCTGGATAGTATAACCGAAGTAAGTTATATCTATGGTTCAAACTGACAAACGTGTTACAAATACTTCTGTTTTATACCGCAACAGAAAAACAGTCTCTGGAATGCGTGTTTGTTTATTAATTGTCCTTTCTATTGTGAACTTATTTTAGCCAAACGTTTGTTACATTCTTGTGTGAATATGTCATCTTTGCTCTAAATACTGCGTAAACTTTGCGTTTCGAAAAAAATTATATAATTTCTTATTTGTAGTCGATACAAACCGGATAAAAAAATACAAAATTTATACAGTGTTTAAGGCAAAGGCATGAACATTTTTACACGACTCGCATAAACTCCTATGGGACTTTAATATACAAACGGATCACCTAATCCCGGCCAGAAGACCAGACCTCATAATAATCAACAAAAAAAAAAAAAAAAAAAGAAAAAAAAAGAAAGAGAATCTGCAAAATTGTCGACTTTGCTGTCCCGGCGGACTACAGAATAAATCTGAAGGAAAGTGAAAAGAAGGATAAGTACCTCGACCTTGCTAGAGAATTGAAAAAGCTGTGAAACATGAAAGTAACGATTGTGCCAATTGTAATTGGTGTCTTAGGCACAATAACTAAAGGATTATTAAAAGGCCTGGAGGACTTGGAAGTTGGCGGACGGGTAGGGACTATCCAAACGACAGCATTGCTAAGAACGGCCAGAATCCTGAGACGAGTCCTGGAGACTTGAGGAGACTTGCTGTCACTCAAACTCCAGTGAAAAACCATCAGCGTTAGCTGATGTGAAAAACTCTTATGAGTAAAATAATAAATTTAAATTTGACCATACGAATGAATGGTATATGCACAACCCAGCAGCTGTCCTAGAGAATGACACAAATAAACTCCTATGAGACTTTGACATACAAAAAAAAAACAAAAAAACAAAAACAAAAAAACAAAAAAACAAAGAATTTGCAAAATTGTGGACTTTACTGTCCCGGCTGACCACAGAATAAAACTGAAAGAATATGAAAAGAAGGATAAATACCTCGACCTTCCTAGGGAATTGAAAAAAACTATGGAACATGAAGATGACAATTGTATTAATCGTGATTGGTGCTTTTGGTATAGTAACAAAAGGATTATTAAAGGGACTGGAGTTTGGAGGACGAGTGGAGACCATCCAAACTACAGCACTATTGAGAACGGTCAGAATACTGAGAAGAATCCTGGAGACTTGAGGAGACATACAGTCACTCAGGCTCCAGTGAAAGACCATCAGGTAAACTGATGTGAAAAACTCTCAATGAGTAAATAATAATAATAATAATCGTATATGCAAAACCCAGAATCCGTCCTGGAGAATGAGATGCACAAACTCCTTGGGGATTTTGAAATACAAACGGATCAGCTAATTTCGGCCAGACGACCGGACTTTACAATAATCAAAAAAAAAAAAAAAAAAAAAAAAAAAAAAATTAATAAAAATAAAAGAGAACTTGCAGAATTGTGAACTTTGCTGTCCCGGTTGACCAGAGAGTAAAATTGAAAGAAAACTAAAAGAAGGATAAATACCTAGACCTTGCTAAGGAATTGAAAAAACCGTGAAATATGAAAGTGACGGTTGTACAAATTGTAATTGTTGCTCTTGGTACAGTCACCAAAGGGTTGGTACAAGGATAAGAGGACTTGGAAATAAGAGGACTAGTGGAAACAATTTAAACTATAGCATTGCTGAGATCGGTCAGAATATTGAGAACTTTGAGGAATGTACAGTATCACTTAATTGCCATTACTCTCAGGCTCTCTTTTACTTGAAGTGGTAGTACCTTTTAGGGTACAATTTACGGGTCAAATACAACTGATTCATAATTTACAACACTTGAAACCATTTAACTGAGCGTAAATAAATAGTTAATATTAAATTGAATTATTAGTATTAGATAACAATACTTGACACTATTTAACTGTGAGTAAATAGAAGTATTATTGATAGATAGCAATACTTGAAACGATTAAACTGTCTGTAAACACTAAATAGTAATACCTGAAACTATTTAACTGTGTGCAAATAAAACTTTTAGAATTAGATAGCAATACTTAAAACCATTTAACAGTGCACAAGCAATAAATAATAATACTTGAAGACATTTAACTGTGTGCAAATAAAACTTTTAGTATTAAACAGCAATACTTAAAACCATTTAACAGTGCACAAACAATAAAAAGGAACACTTGAAACAATTTTAACTATAAGCAAACAAGAAATAGCAATACTTGAAACCTTCTAAATATTTGTCAACAAATGGGTTCTGGATTGTTTAAAAACAATATTAATAACAAACCATTCGCTTAAAAATTAAATTCATATATATATATATATATATATATATATATATATATATATATATATATATATATATATATAAACAGAATTTAGCCTTAAATAACCCACAAAAGTCGATATACCATAAAACATAACCAACCTAAACCGAGCGAAGAGTCACTCAATATCTGCACTCAGCAACTCAACATGCAAGTCTTTCTATTCTTTTATCCCGCCAAAAAGTCTTCCTCGCTTGATATTGGTCTTGTGCGTTTAATTGTTAATAATCAATGGCGGATTTTTTTCTTTTTAGTTAATCATTGTTTTGTTAAAACATTTCAAAAGCTACAGGCTATTACGATGTTGTTATAACTTATTATTTTTATTATCATTATTCGTAGAAGTATAATTCCAGTCATAGAAGAAGGGGTTATTTTCGTATGCACTGGTACTTTCAAATCATAAGAAAGATCACGAAATGTGGGAAGAAGGCTGAAATTTAGAAAGTTGTCGTGAGAGAAAAATTTACAAAAAGGAAGTGAAAAAGCTATAGTGTGTATGTGTGTGTGTGTGTGTGTGTGTGTGTGTGTGTGTGTGTGTGAGAGAGAGAGAGAGAGAGAGAGAGGTGATGTAATGTACTTAGTCTCTTTCTCTTAGTTTTGTTTCAAGTAGGGTCGAGTACTACCATAACAAAAACATTTTTCATTACTCTGATGAGACCGTGTTGGGTTATATATATATATATATATATATATATATATATATATATATATATATATATATATATATATATATATAATTGTCTTTTATATAAGTAGATAATAATGATAAGTGTTGGTTATGTAGAGACTGAGATAAAATGGGTTATCACATATTGACGAAAGTTTATCAAATTCTTTTGCTAAGTTATTTTAATCAGGGCTCGTTATAAATAATACCTAATAATAATCGTTTTCATTGAATGATATTCCACAAGAAATAATAAAATCCTGTTATCTTTGGTTCTGAAGAAAATTAATTTTTAATAAAGATTTATTGGGGTCTTCTTATTTGTTAGCGATAGTGAATATAATAATCTATAAATTCCAGAGTACTGAATATTTAAACAGACTTGTTGCCACTTGACAAACTTGTGCAGACATAAATATATAAATAGAGTAATATCTACATTAGTTAACTGGATACTTCCAATGTTAAATAAAAGAAGTTTAACATAGTAAAAATTATTTAGTGATTGATCTATACCAATTAGGCATTGTTTTGGCGAATCACATATCTAACTGGATTAAAATGGATGTATTTACCCAATATCAGGTAGAATGCGACACAATGACAATTTTTAGTGGAAAACACTTGACTTATATCCAGAGTTTTCTTTCTCCTAGAGTGGTTACCGCAAGAAAGCTAAAGAGTCCATTCTGCCCAACTATTTACTTATAGCTAGGTACAAACAGTTGGATTCATGTCTTTTTAAGGGCATTTGCGTGAAGTGAAACATAAATAGTCACCTCCAAGATTTGAACTCTGGACGCCGATTTCATTTGCTACGCCACGAGCACTAGACCGTAATGTAAGTAGAGTTACACACCGTAAATAAGTAGATTAATCTTTTCATTTGGTGGTTCTGTCGGCAGAGCTTAGAATAAGGTGAAAAAAAAAATAATATCCTGGGTATGAGTTCGGGAGATCTAGGGAGTGAGGAGGACTCCTTCATTGGCATTATCCCAGATCCATTTTAACTAGGAATGTTAAGTACCTATTTGGGTCCCATCTAGGTGTCAAATAGATTTCTTTAAGAATTATTCGTATTCGATAGGATAAAGTAAAAAAACCCCCAACAAAACAAGTACTCAAAAATGTAAATATGAATGTACAATGAACACGATTCCCTGACCTCTAGGCGTGAAATAACACTCGACGAGTTGACATGCCCTTAAAATCAAACACTCAATCAATTGATGCTGATACTTAATTTATCACAATTGTATTACAGAAAGAAGGTTCAGGCTTTCTTTAATGATAGCGTTCACTGAAGAGTTGCTACAGACGTTTGATAAAACAGAAGGAAAAATTCATTTTTAAAAGATTCGTGGAGTATACTGCATTATATGGGAACATAACAAACCTCCTTCTTTACGTCATTCAAAATAATCGTTCTCTTCGCTCCTCCTCTCAACTGTTTTCAGAATTACCAACACTTTCCTCTTTTCTTAGAAGCTGACAGTATTCCTGCGATTGCGCAGCTCTTAAAAAGAATTAAGAAATAGCTGCTAATAACTGATAGATTCAAGTAATAAACTCAATTATATTGTAGACAGTATATTTTCCGACAAATAGATGTTTATCTTAAATAAAAAGAAATTGTTGAACTCACTTTTATTGTGGCTCCTCACCATCTTGAACAATCCAAAATAATATGGAAAAGAAATAGTAGAACTGGGGGTTCGAGAAAGAATTGAAACTGTCCGAAACGTAGCAGTAATAAGATCAGCTCAAAATACTCTGAAAGATCATCTAGAACTAACTATCAATCGGACTTTAGTGAAGCGCACCAGTTACTGTTGGTGTGAAAAACCGGTAACGACTTGGAGAACTGGAAATCAGGGGAAGAATCGAGACAATTCAGACCATAGTACAGTTCGCTTCGTCGGCTAGTGCTTCAGAATACACCGACTTCACCTGTACTGAGGAGGAAGACCCCCCCCAATAAGGCCACCAATTTGTTGTGGGTGGCGACCCATAACAACTGATAGCCTAGTCGGCTGGGGCTGTAGAATATGCCGACTGCATAAGACCCCCTTCTAAACGAGCATCCTGGATATAACACTAAATTGCATCTGATGGTTAGGCTCTAGTCCAAGAGCTTTGAGGAAAGTGGAATACTCTTTCATTGCCATTACTCCCAGGTCCACTCTGACCCGAAGTGGTAGTACCTGTTAGGATCCCATCAAGGCGTCAAAGAGAACTGTTTAATCATTTACTATACTTGAAACCATTTAAATGTGAGCTAACAAATGATCAATATTGAATAGAATCATTGGTATTATATAGCAATACTTGAAACCATAAGCTGTGGGGAAAAAGAACTATATGTATTTGATAGCAATACTTGAAATCATTTAACTTTAGTAAACAGATAAGCTCTGGCTTGTTTAAAAATCTTTCCTACAAACGATTCGCTTAAATAAATGATTCGGTATTAAATAACCCGTAAGGGTTCATATGTCAGAAAACTAAGCCAAACCAAAGCACTGTTAGGATGATCTAAGAATCCTAGAGACTTGGGAAATCTTGCTCTCACACAGACTTCAGTGGAAAACTACCAGTTACACCTGGCGTGAAAACTCGGAAAATAAGGAGGAAAAAATGTAACCATGAAAGATAAACTACACAAATACTCATGACATGATCCCAGAAATAATGATAATAGAATCTCTGAAAATGTTTAAAATCTCACAGCAAGTCTTAAGCATCATCACAAGAGCTATGGAAAAATTGAGAGTAAAAATAGCAGTTAGGGTACAAACTGTTGAGGAGGTAAAAAAATCTAAAAAGCATCTACTAAGGAGATTCATTATTGCCAATACTAATTATAGCAAAAATGTCAGTATATTATATACTAACAAAATACAAAGTGAACTACAGTTTGGTTTGGAGGTGTCCTCGTGGTGTAATGGTTAAAGCGATGGACTGCGGAATCGTAGTAGGCGAGTTCGTACTCCAGTCGCGCTCTTACATTCACTTTCGGGTAAATACCCTTGGGAAAGGTATGAACCCCCTTATCCTCCCAGCTATGGGTTAAATAGTACCCCTACTGTTCTTCTTTGGCATTAAATAACTTAAAAAGAGTTGATATGCCATTAAACAAAGAAACCAAACCAAACCAAACAGTTTGCTTTGATTTGGATATATTTTATGGCATATCAAACCTTGTGGATTATTTAATATCAAATTCAGTTCACACACACACACACACACAAAACAGTTCTATTTCAAGCAATTCAGTTTTGCATTAGTACACATTTTAGTTCTATTTGACCCATAGAAAGGATCCAGTCAGGTGCTACTACTCTGGGCCAGGGTGGACCTGGGAGCGATGGCAATGAATTGATACTCTGCATTCCCCAAAGCTCCATCATTACTAGAACCTCACCATCAGATTGTTTAGTATCATATCCAGGACACTCGTTTTACCCCTCTGCAGAGATGCAGTCGGTGTATTCTGCAGTCCTAGCCGACTGGGTCATATAATTATGCTTAGATTTAGTGTATGAAAATTGTCCTGAAATAGTTTTATTTGTAAATACAAACAAAATAAAAGTAAAAATCAATGACAATGAAATTTAGTGCTTAGTAACATTAAAGTCGATAAATATTTTCTGATCTGACATTTCGTACCGTAAATGTTCCACCATTTTTGCACGATTTTAAGCAAACTGTTAGAAATTCCTGAAAAAAGTTTAAAACTCTATTTGGCTGAGATTATTTAATTTTTTTTTTATTTTCCAAAATGCAACTAATTATGTCAATAAAAAACGAAAAAGAAAAAAGAGATAGTTGAATGAACAGAACTGACCAATCAGGAAAACATCTGAATACTTGGAAAAAAAAAACTATAAAAGCCTGGAAATATTAGAAGCAAACACTATCAAGCAATCAGAGATGAAAGAAAATGTAAGAAAACAAAGCCTCCGAGGAATAAGAAAACCAAAGTTTGCAGTAGAAATCTCATCAAAAGAATAACTACCTGGGTGGTCCACATTATAAGATACTCTGGACCATTCTGAAACTAGACCAAGGAGAGACACAAAAATATGAACAATAGGACAAAGAAACTGATGACAATGCATAAGACCTTACACCTTAGAGATTATATAGAAGGACTCTATGTGGCAAAAAAGTGGGAAGAAAAGGACATACCAGCATTGAGGATTGTGTAGATGCAGCAGTTTAGGAACTTGAAAAAAACAACAATAAAAATCAAGAAAACAAACCTGGGAAGAAAAATTATTTGAAGATAAACTAAGTAAATTGCATATGAGATGATCTGGGCATGGCTACGGAGGGACATTTTAAGAAAGAAACTTTATCTCTATTAAATGTAGCACAAAACAACACCATTATGCTTGCGTAAAAGCAAAAATGGATTATCCGCTGAAGAATAGCAAGTGTAGGCTATGTTGTTACAGAGATGAAATTGGTAATCACATGATAAGTGAATGCAGCAAACTAACATAAAAGAAATAAAAAGGAATATAAGAGCAGGTATGACTGGGTGGGAAAACGGATTCACTCGGAATTGTGCAAGAGACCGGATTAGTTTGATTTGGTTTTATGGCATATCAACCATCGTTGGTTATTTAATGCCAAGTCCTGTTTTTACACATATACTAAATATATGATTTGTAAAAACATTTTATAAATACACACAGTTACATGATCAAACAGTTCTATTTTTAACATTTCAATTTAGCATAAGTCAACAAAGTTAAATGGTTCCAAGTATTGTTATGTATCACTAACCATTCAATTGAACATCAGTTATTTGTGTACACACAGTTAAATGCTCAAACAGTTCTATTCGTAACAATTCAATTTAGCATAAGTCATTTCTTTGTACTCAGTTCAAATGTCAAATCGTTCCATTTAACCCATAGATAGGACTCTGAGTCAGAGGACCTGAGAGCGATGTCAATGAAAGTGTACTCCACATTTTCATGCGAGAGACTAAAATTTTACCATATTGGCAAATTGTATATAAACAAACCAGAATCTGTCCTAGAAAATGAGAGGCATGAAATCCTTTGGGATTTCAGGATAGAAACGGATCTCCAAATCCAAGCAAGAAGACCAAACGTTGTGTTGATTAACAAGAAAAAAAAAAGAATTTGCCATCAAGTGGATTTTGGTTTGGTTTCATGGCATATCAACCACTGTAGGTTATTTAACCCCAAATCCTTTTTATACATATATATTAAATATATGATTGATATTTTTAAACGTGACTAAGCACATTTTTTCTAACAGTTCAATGGTTTCGCTTATTTCTAATACGAATACACAATTAAAGGTAAAAACAGTTCTATTTCAAACAATTCAGTTCAGTATGTTATCAAAGTTAAATGGTTCCAAGTATTGCTATTTATCACTAACAATTCAACTAAACAGTCCTGCTCAGTCAACTGAAGCTGTAGAATACACCGATTGCATCTCTGCAGGGGTTAAGATCCCCCCCGCCCAACGAATATCCCTTCATTGCCATCGCTCCTGGGTCCATTCTGGACTAGAGTGGTAGCATCTGAAAGGATCCTTTGTATGGATCAAATAGAACTAAACTGCGTACTTGATCCCTACCTTATATTGCTGAGTGTTAAGCAAGGAGGCATGAAGTACCATTTTTTGAGTCTTTGTTATGACTCGACCTGGTATTGAACCCAGGTCTCCCGGGTCATTGGCCAACATTCTAACTATCATGCCAATTAGGATCTTGCCAGAGAACCGAAAAACTTATAGAATATGAAGGTGACGATGATACCAATTGTAGTTTGTGTCCTTAGAATGGTCCCTAAAGGCTGGAAAAGAGACTATTTGAACTGGAGATCAGCGGAAGAATCGAAACTATCCAGACCATAGCACTATTAAAATTAGCTAGGATACTTAGAAGAGACATGAAATCAGAAGAAACTTGCTGTCTCAGTTTATTGTGAAAAACCTCAAGTTATAGCAGCTATGAAAAACGCGTATAGAGTAAAATAATAACAATTATTATTTCATATTTATAAAATAACATTCTTGTTTTCTCCGATATTGTTCTGTTGGATAAACCTTTGGCATTCTCATATTATACCAAAACATATTGACTTTAGTCATAAGTCATCTTACTGCCAACAGATCCATTAGTTAAAAAAACAGTCTATTCAATTCATGGCATCAAATTAAGCCCTATGCCAAGCTTTCAACATAGTCACAGTATTAAGAATTTAAAGTATGAGAGTTGATTGTTAAATAAAGATAGATATAGTTTTGTGAAGAGTTCTTGAGAATTAGTGTTTTTTCTTTCTTCAAATTTTACATTCCTGATTGAATGAGCCACTGATTAAGAATGTAAATATGTTTTTCTGTATTATTGGAGTGTACGCATCATTTGGAATTCTATTACTGAATTACTAGGATGAAGCGCGAAATTGCAACAGATCTAATGTTTTAATTATTATTCTAGTACAGGGCATCATTGGAAATTATAGTTTGTTTTCTGTTACAGCCATTTATTTGAGTTCAGTCAGAATTGAAATTGATTTTTATTTTGTGGTTTGAGGCCTACGAGACATTAGCAATGAATAAATCGATCAGTGTGTGTTTATATATATGTGTGTGTATATGTTCATATGTGAATGTCTATATATTCATGTGTGTTTCTAGGTAAAGGTATGTGTGTGTCTATGTGTGTGTAAATTTACTTGTACAAAGATATTCATGCCACGCATTTGCACACACACACACACACACACACACACACGTATATATATATATAGAGAGAGAGAGCGAGAGAGAGAGAGAGAAAGAGAGAGAGAGAGAGGGATCGGGCAACTTCGTTTTACGACAAAGTAATGATACATTTCGTTGTTATGGTAACAGAATATTGCTAAAGTAAACAAGAAAAAAAGCAGAGGAAGATTAGAGAGAGAGAGAGAGAGAGAGAGAGAGAGAGAGAGAGAGAGAGAGAGAAAATAAGTTGAAAGGAAAAAGAAATTGAAAAGAAAAGAAAGAACACTGAGTTACGCAGAAAAAGGAGAAGACTGGACTATAAGAAGTTATTGTGAAAGGGGAAAAAGAGAAGAAAGGGCGTGCATGTGTGTGTGTGTGTGTGTGCATGAGAGAGAGAGAGAGAGAGAGAGAGAGAGAGAGAGAGAGAGAGAGAGAGAGAGAGAGAGCGTTGATGAATTTGAGATGAAATATTCTACCTATAATATCCAATTTATGTCAAAAATATACATTACTGAATTAAGTGCATTGACAATGAAGGAGATCATTTTGAAAATAAACATCTGTCATACAAATATTTTTTAATTATTAGACCACACACACACACACACACACACACACACACACATATATATATATTTATATATTTATATATATATAATTTATGCGATAGATTCTTTCTCTTCAGCTTAAAAAAGCCTATACTTCTGAATGAAGCAGAGTGGTAAAGATATTGTCTAATCTTTTGCGAGCAAAACTACAAGACTGCCATTTTTTTATGATCCCCCTTTCTCTTGACCATATATTTCTCTTGCCCGCGTCCATGTGAAGAATATGATTAAATGACATTTGGGTCAAGCTGAAAATAAAGAGCTCCTTCAGTGTCGCGCTTTCAACAATCTGCGATCTACACGAGATATATTTGTTTTATCATAACTGCTGTTTCATACAAGGATAATTTTAACCATTTCTTTGTCACATGGCGTAGTAATACATAAAACCCCTTGTATCAGGTTCAGATCTAAGCCCTTTGACTTGAACGTGAAATAAGTTATATATATATATATATATATATATGAAGCATAATAGCCCTGCCTTAAATTGACTGGGTAGACTTGGGGTGATGCAAACGCCTAAATAAACAAATAAGCAAGCCAGACAGTCGTGCCCAAACTGAATCACACTCCTCCCAGGTTTAACATATACCTCCAAATTTGCCAGCTGTCCTTACTACAGATATATAAAGGTTAGTTGAAGACAATTGGATAACAGGAAATAATTTTCATTCTACAAATGGATATGCTGTCACCAGTTGATTTTTTATTGCTTCTCTTACAAAATATCAACTCCTTTAAAAAATTTCTACAAAAACATTTCTCTTGACGATGACTTAAGGTCGATACTTGTTGGGAACATCAAATAAATATTTCTATTTGTAATCACTTTTGTTCATTTTGTGTGTGTATATGTGTGTGTGTGTGTGTATACGAAATAAAATTTCGGGCAAACACCCCCTCAGTAAAAGCTAAGAAAAGTGCTCAATACTCGTTAGTTTAGGAAATATGTAATTTCAATAAGACGTTAAAAATCAAACATTTTCTCCGATATTCCAGTTTCACGTATTCGATCTTCGGCTAAGTAGTAAAATGAATAAAATGACTGAAAAAGCAATAATTTTTCTTGCTTGAATATTTTTTATTCTTCTCTTTAGAGCTAAAAATTTATGTCACGTAACCAAGTGAGTCAACATATTTTACATATGTTTTACTCTCTGTGTATATCCAATTCCTACGCTACGAGTAGGATGTGACAAAGCTCATATTTTTAAGCAGAATACAACCAGTTTAAATTCAGAGTTTTCTTTCACCTAGCCTGATTAACTAACCAAGTCTAAATAATCATGTCTGCCCGACTATTTACTCATAGTTGGCGGCAGAAGAGAGAGATTACATTTCCATTTCAAGGGGCGATAACCGCTACGCTAAGCGCACCTCCTTCATATGCTTTATTGTAAAGAAAGTAAAAAAATATTCAAGCGGGAAAAATGAACTATTTCAAAATATTTCTTTAATGCCTACTGCTCAAACCTTGTAGCTGCAAATATACGAGCTACGTTAGGTTCGTGCATATTTTTCAAATTCACCGAACGTTTGGGTTTCACTGCATGTGTACTAGTTGGTGTTCGAGATTTTACAAATATATGTGGAAGTAAATAAGTGTGTCCGACAAAGGCCCGGCAGAGCGGGATTCAATCCCAGGTCGAGTCATACCAAAGACTCATAAAATGGTACTTGATGCAGCTTTGCTTAACACTCAGCATTATAAGGTACGGATCAAGGATAAAGCAGGTCAATTCTGGGAAAGAAGTAGTACCCTTCCCTACACCTCGGTATTGCAGCTGATGGAAAGGGAGCCTTCGGGTCACCTTCGACTACGGTCGTAAACTTTACTTTATATAGGTAGATATAACCAGACTGAGATGAAAAGATGGAAGTATACAGATAGATAATTACGAACATACGGAGATGGCCAGAGAGATATGAATAGACTGAGTATATACATCTCTCTCTCTCTCTCTCTATATATATATATATATATAGAGAGAGAGAGAGAGAGAGAGAAAGTCTATTTTTGGTGGACTTTATAAATAGATATGTACAAACTGATTATATATATATATATATATATATATATATATATATATATATATATATATATATATTGATAGATAGCTCGGTAGATATATAAATACATTGACACGAAGAGATTGAAACCGATTGATATGGACAGACGAGATGGACACACACACATAGATCGAAAGAAAGAATATCCCATATATATGTGCTGAGATGTCTATCTTTTTCAAATAAAAAATGAAAAGGGAAAAGTTACTAACTCGACGATATTTTTGTGACTGTATTATTTAAAGTAGTCCATTGAGTACAATATTGATATGCTACCCAAAATTTCGAAGAACTAATGATACGAAATGGCTTCCTCAAAGAACAAAAATTTGATAGAAAATGAATTGAAATTTTTTTCTTTGAGGACTGTTTTCAGTAGACATCGTTCGGCGATAAACGGGAAATGTTAGATAACTTGACAGATAAACAGACTGATCAATTTGTTCAAATTTTCAGAACTTTTGGTTAACACAATGTATCATATACATGAATGGCATAATTAGTCTGTTCAGTCTTGAACGGAGCTTCCAAAGAACCAAATATCCTTTCATAGTCATTACCCTTACGTTCACTCTGACCTGGAGTGATAATACCAATTAGGGCCCCATGTATAGCCCAAATATATCTGCTTAAAAATTATCCGTATTCGATCGGACTGTGGGTAAAAAAAAAACCCAACAATAATAAAAATTTAAATAGGAATGCACAATGTACGTAATTCCCGAACCTCTAGGCAGAAAATAGCCCCAAATAAGTAAACATGCTGTTAACATCAATAAACATCCAATGAACACGATTTCCTAACGTCTTGGCATAAAATAACCCTAGATGGGTTGATACAGCACTATGTAAAATGCAAACAGCTTCACCCAGGAATTGAACTCAGGTGGACATGTCCATTTTCTACGACGGTAACCATTACATAACGACTGCCTGTCTCTTCTTTATATATATATATATATATATATATATATATATATATATATGTTCAAATGACAAATCGTTATAAAAATGTTTTATCTTAAATCAGAAAAATGATCAAATACTGACCTGTAGAGCAGGATTAAACCTAAAAAATGTTTTCTCATCTCCTCATGTCAGTCTCCTGACTATAAATCACATATATTTGTAAAAGAACTATCTTCAGATGAAACATGCGAGTAGAATGGATAAAGTAGGATAAGTAAATATTCAATATTCCTCGTACAAGGCAAAAAAATGTCTGTTTGGAGTAATATATATATATATATATATATATTTATATAAGGAATTAACAAAACTGCATTAAATAATTAGCCATGATTGTGTGTCTTTTATTGCGATCGTATATGCATATATCTTTTGATATAATGTGAGGTAACGCCATTGTATTTGTTAGTTTCAAGTATTGCTATTTAATACTATTTAACTTTGTACAAACAAATGATTAATATCCAATAAAATTATTTGTGTTTGATGGAAATACTTGAAAGCACTTAATTGTGTGCATATAAATGATTAATATAAAATAGAATTATTCGTGTTTGATAGAAATACTTGAAACCATTTAACTGTGTGAAAACAAGTGGTTAATATTAAATAGAATTATTTGTGTTCCATAGCAATATTGAAACCATTTAACTATGAGTATACAAATGATCTCTGGCTTGTGTAAAAATGTTAATACAAACTACTCACTTACAAATTATATATATATATATATATGTGTGTGTGTGTGTGTGTGTATCAACAGGATTTGGGACAAAATCACCCACAAGGGTTGATATGCCATAAAACACAAGCGAACTACTCCAAATCCTATATATATATATATATATTGAAAAAGAGAACTAAATTTTGTTTGTTCATCAGAGAACATTGGATTTTTGCAAAATCGTTTTTGTTATCCTCCCCTGAATAATGTAAATGTCTTCTTTATTGAAGTGATTTTTCGCTGACTAAACAAAGTTACATGAACACAGCGCAGCAATTAAATTTATATTAATTCCGCTGTCGCCTTTACCATCATCCACCCAATGCAACAGAAAACAAGTCTTTCTCCCACCCGAATGCGGTCTCTTGCAAACCCAACCATTCTCTTCGATTCTAACCCGACTCCAGCCCATCCATCTGTTTTATTCAATGAACAGTTCGTCAGGCTTCATTCATCGCTTCGATTCCATTTCATCAGTCGGCCATTTTTTTCCGATTTATTCAATTTTCTGACAAACCTCTATTTTCTTGCTCTCTTCGTCTTTTTTTCGCGGCCTTTTGTTTTGTTATTTTCATCCAATTTTTCGCTGATATAAGCGGCTGATTTCTACATTTTCATATTGTGTTATATCGTTAGGGCTGACACAATCGTGTTGTGCTTGATTGGTTAACTCTCTTCCACGCCGGGGCTCACGTGCAGCTCGCATACATATGCGCATGCGTACACACATCATAAGATTAACATACCAACATAAATATGCATTCATACACAGGCAGGTTAGAATATACACTGAACGAAACGCGCTAAAACATTTCAAGTCACTCTGAAACACGGACACACAAGCAAACATAAATATAGCCAATAATTTCTTTTACTCTAAGTTATGCCTGTGATTTCTCCAAATATATGTACTTATTTATCTTCGATTTACTCAATAACTTGTCTAACTTTTCTCTCTACTAAGTAAGCTCCTATCTACATATCAATCTACTAAAGAGAGAGTTATAGTCAAAGTGTTGGACTGCGGACTCGAAGTAAGCGAGTTCAAATTCCATTCTCGCTAATATGTTCATTTTCGGACTTATACCCTTGGGAAAGGTATGAGACCCTTTATCGCCTCAGCTATGGGCTATATAGTATCACTTTTGCTCTTCTACAAGTATCACTTTGGCATAAAATAACCTATAAAGGTTAATATGCCATTAAACCAAACCAATCTACTAAATAACCTTCAGAGTAAGCTTCTCTCTATCAACCAAAGTAAGCTATTTAGTTATGTAATCTATCTATGTATTTATCTAAGTAAGCTTCTATCTATTTATCTATCAAAGTAAGCTTCTTAATAAACTTCTAAATCTAAGTAAGTTTCTATCTACCTAAGTTTATATCTAATTATCATTAAGCATGTATGTATCTATCTAATTAAGCTTCTGTCTAAGCAAACTTCTGAGTCATTTTTTTTTTTTATATATAAATCGGATTTTTGCTCGCTTCCAGTCACAGACTCCTATTTCATGGCCTCCAACCCTTTACTCATGCTTCTTCATTAATCACATAGATCAAACATATAGTGAAATATTTCTATAAAAATATGGCAAATAAGTGTGCCAGGCTTCAGACATAGATTCATTTATCTATCTCAGTCGGTTTGGTTGGTTTTCTTTGTTTAATGGCATATCAACTCTTTTTAGGTAATTTAATGCCAAAGCCATTCTCCTAGAAGAACAGTAGGGGTACAATTTAACCCATAGCTGGGAGGATAAGGGGGTTCATACCTTTCCCAAGGGTATTTGTCCGAAAGTGAATGTAAGAGCGCGACTGGAGTACGAACTCGCCTACTACGATTCCGCAGTCCATCGCTTTAACCATGACATCACGAGGACACCCCCTACCTCAGTCGGGTTTTCTTTTTATCTGTAAGTGCACATCAATAAGTCCGTTGCCAGATGATGAAAAAAGAATATATTTTACTCAACAAATATTTATTTATCATAGTCTTTTCTCTTAATGCATCTAATGTCACGATTATTCAGATTGATTAAATATTATACAGTGAAACTTTCTGATAAAAAATGAGCCTATTAATATTAAATTTTTGATCCACTTTCGTATCTTCCCATCTTAGTTTATATCTATACATTTATCTCTCATTCATGAGATTTGTTTAGTGGCAAATAGTTGTATTTATCTTTGAGATACTTCTTGTTTGAAGTAAGGATTTCAAATGCCGATTTTAAAAGCATCGAAAAGTCTCTTAACGAAAAGGTTTGCATACATCTATGTTTCAAACTTGTTCTCAATTTTTACATTCCTATACTAGTAAAATCTGCAGTGCCCATGTGTTATAAATGTCTATTTCTTGATAAGCAGCCGAATCAATTAAAAAAAAATTCCAATATGTAAATATACATAAATGAATGTTGATGTAATCATTTAATAGGCTTAGTTTTGTTAGACACGAAGCAAAAAATATGGGGGCACACAGTGAGAATCGTAATCATGAGCAATTTCCACCTTGTCAGATAGCTTGCTATAACACCGTACGAGATGCCTTAAATGAATGGCAAGCATAAGAATACTTCAATTTTCATCGTCAGTTGAATTACATCTAAGAATAGAGAACATTCTCTCTATTATAGATCGATAGATTGGAGCTTACTTAGATAGATAGATAGATAGATAGATAGATAGATAGATAAGAGTAACTTCAATTTTTGCTGTCTGTGGATATACATCTAAAAATATAGAATATTCTATGATAAATAGCTTAGTTAGATACATACTATTTATGATAAAAATGTAGCTAGATACCGACATAGATAGAAGCTTACTAAGATATATTGATAGGGTAAGAATCGTAATCCTGAACAATGGTCTGCTAGACTTGTATTAAACTACAGGAGGTGTACGAGAATGTTTACTTCAGTCTTTGTGGTCAGTGGATGTACCCCCAAAAATATAGAACACATGAAATTAAGATTTTTATTTTCGTTTGTATATTCCGCAATCATCTTACTTTAAGAGAACACAGAGTAACATATTGGTTGGTTGGTTGGTTGGTTGGTTGAGTTTTATGGTATATTAACCCTTGTGTAACGGTAACCGTCGTAGGAAATGGACACGGCAACCCGAGTTCGAATCCTGGACAATACTGTTTGCATTTCAAATCGGTATCCATCAATGGGCAAATAGTAGGGTAGACTGAGCTCTTTAATTTTGGTATGGCAACCATTTTAGAATTAAAACTCTGGGGTCAAACTTTTATAAACTCCGCTTAAACATTGATCCTGTGTTTCATCCTGCGCGAACGGAGGTGTTGGTAAATCCATATACATCAACCCTTGTTGGTTATTTAATACAAAATCGTATATATATATATATATATATATATATATATATATACGAAAGGTTTCTTGGTAACATTATTTTGCAATGAGCCAGAGTTCATTTGTTTACACACTGTAAAATGGTTTCAAGTATGGCTATTTAGCACGAATAATTCTATTCAAAAATATTCATTCGTTTGCATACAATGAAATGGTTTCAAGCATTGCTATGTAATGGCAAAAGTTCAATTTAAAATTGATAATTTTTTCGCACACAAATGGTTTCAAGTATTGTAAATGGTTAAATTGTTCTATTTGATCCATAGATAGGACTCTAAAAGGTACTACCACTCCGTTGACCTGGAAGTAATGACATCAACCCCTGGACTTCAAGACTGGATCCTTATGATCAGATAGCTTAGTGTCATATCCATGACTCTCGTAAGAGGGATGCAGTCTTCGTATTCTTCAGTTAAAGCCGACTGGACTGAGAGAAACGTGTACACGTTCACATACATTATATATATGAGGTTGAATAAATAAATCCGTAATCTGATCGGTATTCATAAACTGATTTTTTCCACTGTATCATCTTCAATCTATGAACATCATAATGATAGTTAAATTAAGTGTATTGACCAGAAAGGATTTTATATATATATATATATATATATATATATAGTAAATTGTATAGGTGAAATAAATACATGCATTATCAATTCGTAATATAAATTTCAAATAGATGTATATGATATACAAACACAGACACATATATCTATATATATATTTAAAAACACTCACTATAATATATACATATTAAATGTGAAAAATATTTATAATAGTCATGAAATATATATATATATATATATATATATATATATATATATATATATTACATATATATAATATATATATAAGACGTACTATATATTTTTTGTGGATATATTTATATATATTATGTATGCATGTTAAAGAAATATGGAAACGTATGATAGACATGCAAGAAAAAATATACATGCATGTAAAATATATTTAAATATGTAAAAAATATGTATATGAATATAAAAAATGTATAGAAATACAAATTATATATATGAGAAAAATAAGTGGAAAAGTGGATAAACCAAATACTGACAACGTATTCAGCAAAGATATTTAGTCGTTATATTAGAAAGATTTCTTCAGAATGACAGATTTTTCGAAAGTTCAGCATTGGAGAAATAGATAAATAAAAATAAAAAATATATGGAGGGAAGGGTCATAAAAAAGAGACTGAAAAGCAAGAAAGAGAGAAAGAGATATATGTCAGAATGATTGCAGCAGGGGTAAATGGCTGTGACTGTAAACATCTGGGCAATGGCTATGGCTAGGTAGACAGGGTTGGGTGAAGGCTACAGCCACGATCAAGCGTATCATTTTTCATCAAAGACTTGACCAACAGAGATGAAATATTTACGTGAGAAAATGAGAAAATCGTTCAGAAGTATGGAAATGCTGTGGATAAACCAGAAAACTGACAACAGATTTAACAATGATATTTCGTTCATCAAAAATAAAAATAAAAATATGAGGAAAGAGAGGTCACAAGAAGGAGAGACGGAAAAGAAATAAAGGGGGAGACAGAGATATATGTCAGAGTGGTAGAGGCAGGGGTTTTAGGCATATCCTATTTCATAAAAAATTTGACCAACAGATATGGAAAATCTCAGTGAAAAATAAGAAAATCGTCTAGAAGTATGGAAGTTTGATAGAAAAATGTCCAAGTTTTTTGCAAAAAGATTTTTTATTTATATTCTATTTCCATATTATTCCCATGTAAAATAATGTCTGCCACGTAGGGAAAAATCTGGTAGAAAACTAGCCGTTGTTGTGTTTGGTCTTGAAGATGAAAGCTTATTTTACAGTCGACAGGATTTTTTGCAATGTATGGGTTTATTTAAAGTGGCTATCAAAAAATTAAAAGTATGTCTGAGATTTAACATGTGGGAGAAAAGGGCATTTTGTTTGTCATTTGATTTGATTGATCGTTTACGTTAGTACACTTTTTTCTCCTTTTGTTTCGCCTAGGTAATGTTTGTCACACACTTTACATGGAATAGAATATATGCCTGCGTGAGAAGTGGTTATTTTGTTGGGGCATTTCAAGATGTGAGATTTTGAATAGTTTGTAAGGTAGTTGGTATAATCGGTATTACTAATTTAGTTAAATTGTCGGAGAGAGATCAGTACAGTGATTGTGGGTAGAGAGTTAAGCCTTCTTAACATATATATATGATATTCTTCATCAAAGTATTGTGAACAACAAAATCTAAATGATCGTAAATAAAAAACAAACATGAGGGTAGCTCTATTTTGTTGTTGTGTTGGAAGTAAAGAGGTATAAAAACATTTGTGTTAGTGCTTTTACGATTGAGTTTAAAAGTTAAATCCATTTGGGATAAATAATTATATATATATGTATATATATATATATATATATATATATATATATACAAATTTAGATATATATGTATGTATATATATGGTGCCTTCAATAAGTGTCCATAACTTTTTGTACAGGCATTTAAAATTGTAGACGCTTGAAAGTTCAGTATGCTATTGCTATACATCTTATAAAATGACTGACCAATTCCTATGATTTTAGGTCCAAATGAACAGCTACAGCAGCAATTGAAATACACCCTACCAAGGCCTGATTGTCACAGCTGGTGAATTTCAAAAATGCAATTTGGACGTGAGGACGTTGAATAACGATATGTGATAAAATTCTGTTTTAAACACGGAAAAAAATGCCACAGAAACGTATGAAATGCTTCAGACTGCTTTTCTACCATCGTGCATGAATAGAGCATCGGTTTTTGAGTAGCATAAGAGATTCAAAGAGGGCAGGGAATCTGTGATGGATGATGAGAGGTGTGGGAGGAGTAAGGAAGTCAATACACCAGAGTTGATTGGCCATAGGGTTAGGGTTAGGGTTACTATGTTAATGTTGTAAGGGAGTTCAGGAGGAGATTCCGTCAGAAGAGGCCAGCACTCTTCAAATTGGGTCAGTGGCATTTCCACCAGGACAAAGCACCAGTCCACAACTCCGTCCTTGTCACAGACTACTTGACCAAGATGGGCATCAAGACAGTTCCTCACTCACTGTATATTCCAGACCTTGCTACGTGTGACATTAGGTTATTCCCTAAGCTCAGAGAATGTCGTTATGGGACAATTGAGGAGATGAAAGAGGCTGTGACGAAGGTCATTGACACGCTCACACAAGAGGACTTCCATGGGGCCTTCCAGAAGTTGTTGGAACGGTACAACAAATGCATTGCAGCCGGAGGAGATTACTTCAAAGGGGACTAGAGTTTCATGTATGTACTATCAGTAAAAGTGCCCATACGAAAAAAGTCTGTGAAAAAAAAGGCTCTCCTCTCCTCCACGTTTTTTCTCCATTACATTCCCCCTTTACAATTTTCATATACATATATATACATTTATATGCAAATATATAAATATATATATATACATACATATATAGATAAATATATATATATATACATATATATGCAAATATATATACATACATATATATACATATATATATACACACACATATATATTTACATATATAATTACATATATACATATATGTATGCATATATATACATATATATTTACATATATACATATATATACGAATATACATATATATATATATATACACACACATATATATACATATATACATGTATATGTACATATATATATACACATATACATATACACTCATATATATATATATATATATATCTATATACGAATATGTAAATACATATACATACGTATATGTAAAAACATATGTATATACATATATACACACATATATATATATATATTTATACCCATATACATCATCATCATCATCATCATCAAGACGTGCCGCCAGCACGGATATCCTTGACCATCTCTCGCCACTTTTCCCTATCGTTCATCACCTCCGGCAGGTCTTCTGGGTTACATCCTGTGTCCTCACATAGTTGCTGTATGTAAGTTCGGGCTGGTCGTCCTGCTTTTGCTTGGCCATATGTGGGGGTCCATAGTAGTACGTCACTAACGAGCTCGTCTTTGCTTCTCCAGCAGTGTCCGGCGTGTCTGGCTCGTCTGACCTGTATAGTTTTCGTGATGGGAGGTAGGTGGCCGTACAGTTGGCGTCTTGTGGGGTGTTGTCGCCAGGACTTGTTCAGTATTGCTCTCAACATTCTTGTGTAGTTGCCGTCAAGTTTCTTTTCCAGCCGTTTGGTTAGCGTCCATGTAGTGCATCCATATAGCAGTATCGATACAACTGCTGCCTGGAAGAAACTGCGCTTCATTTCATCGGTCAGGATGCACGTAAAATACATATATAAACACACACACACACACACACACACACACACACACACACACACACACACACACACACATATATATATATATATATATATATATATATATATATATATATAAACACATACTGATATATATACATATATACATGTATATATGCATATACATATATATGAATGCACATTTATTTATAAAAATATGTATATATGTACATATATATATATACACACGCACATATATATATAAACCCATATACTTGTATATACCTATATATGCATGTATATATACATAAATGTATATATATACATATGTATTTATACATATATACATGTACGTATATATATATACATATATATATAATACATATTCATATATATATATGTATATATATAAATACATATATCATGCATATTCATATATGCATACATAACTGTGCAAATACATATACTTATACATATAAATGTATTTATTTATTTATTTATTTATACACATTTATTTCATTTATACACATACGCATATATATATATATATATATATACATGCATATGTTTATAAATAAATGAATTAAAAAAATAATATCTCTTCGTGGATCTACCCGTTTTAAAATATATATACGTATGCATAAATACACATTTGTATTTATAAGTAAGTGGCAGGGAGTAGCACCGCCCCAGATTATTAACGATTTTTTTGCAGATTGTGGGGATTTTGTTCCCATTAATAGAGAACATAATCTCTTTGCAGTTTCCTTTAAGTAGTGATAAACTTCGGCATTTTGAAGGCTTCATTTTCATCGCATTCCATTAGAAAAGTTCCAGTAGGCAGTTCAATGATTTTTCATGTGTGATCCGGATTCTTCAACAAGAGTTACATAAAACACACACACACACACACACACACACACACACACACACACACACACACACACACACACACACATATATATATATATATATATACATATATATATACATCTATATACGTTATATATATATTTTTTTTTTTTAAATAGGTAGGTCCACGAAGCAATTAGTATTTTTTGAATATATTTGTTTGTTCTTACATACGTGTTATATGTGTATGCTTCCAGATTGTTGCTTTTGTCACAGAACATATATGACACAAGGCATTATTAATGTTGTACTCAATTAGACTTGTACTCACTCTTGTTCGCAGTTTGAATGTTTTTCCATTGGTTATGGGCTTTATATAGAGGTCATCCTCTCTTTTTCTTAGAAAGTGTTTTCCTTAGTCTGCTTTACCCACCTTTGATATTTGTTATCGTGTGGTTTTGGATTTCAGTAGCAGTTACTTTCCATCTCTCTGTGTGTGATATGTGTCTTGAGGATTTTTTTGTGTATGTGTGGCTGTGTGGTTTTAAAATAACTTGTAACTTTTTTCTAATAGCATTTGTCCGTGTATATGTGTATACACAGATCAATATATATCTATATCTATATCTATATGTGTGTGTGTGTGTATGTGTTTACAATTTGATGCTTTTGTAAGAGAACTAGTCTAGCACAAGGTTTAGTTTATGAGATATTAACTTACTCGTGTTTGTAAATTTAATAGTTTATAAATGCTCGGATTTTTGTATATATATATATATATATATATATATATATATATATAAGTTTATTTCCATCCGTACATTTGTACGATATCTATATTTATATATATCTATATATATATATATATACTCACGTATATGCTCATACAGAGATCTATCTATCTATGTGTACATATATATAGAACACACACAAACATACATATATACACAGAGGGACACTCACACACACACACACACACACACACACACACACACACACACACACACACACACACACACATACACACACACACACACATACATATATATATATATAAACACACACATTTATACACACATAGAGACGTATATATATATATATATAAACACATTTAGATAGACATAGACATGGATGTATACATATATGTATATATATACACATAAGTATACACACATGTATATATAGAGATTCATATGTATAAAAACGCACACATACATATATATACACATATATATACACAAAGAAATATCGAAACATATAAACAGAAATATATATACATATTTATATATACACACATGTATATATACACTTCAGATATACATATATATACACACATATACATATACATATATTCAAAAACACATATATGTGTATATATATTTACACACAAACATATATATATGTATATATATATATATATATATATATATACACACAGTCACACACACTTAGATATATATATATATATATATATATACATGCACTGATTTTATATTAATGTATACGAACAGGAATATATATATACACACGTATATATATATATATATATATACACTATACATACACAGATATATATATATATGTATATATACATGTATACACACATATATATATATATACGTATACACACACAAATACATATATACACATATTTATACATATATGAATACTTATATATATATATATATAAATATATATATATATATATATACATATATATATATATATACCTGATTATACACATACATATACATGAATATGCATATATATACGTATATATAAATTTACATATATACATAAAATATGCACAGTTATATATACATGTATAAATAATCAAGCATGTATAAATATACACACATATATGTGTATATATATAGAATTAACTTAAATCGCCAGTCGAAAATCTTCTACTAAAGTTTCACCTTAACGGATCATCAGGAAGTTTCGCCTCGACTATTCTAAGGAGAAATTGCTTTGCTTTATTCACCAAAAACCCCCACCTATCCTAGAATTTGCATTAAAAAAAACAAAAAAAAAACAATTTTTAGTTAGGAAAAAAAAACAAAAAAAAAAAACCTAAACAAATAAAAAAAAAACCTAAATAAAAAACAAAACAAAAAAAACCCGCAATAACCTATTCCTAATTATATAGTAACCACGCCCTTTTGTGTTTACAACTATTTAACACCTCCGATCTTTTGTTTAGCATATTCTTGCTTTTACAATTTGCTATTACCAATTTTTCCTCCATACAAAGATTACAGGTTCTATTACCTGCCCTATATTTGCGGCATTTCTTTATTAGTTCCCATTTCATTATTGGATCTACTCCTTGTTTTTCCTTAATTTCCCACACATAACTAGATAAAGCAGTGCTATACCTATACCTCTCGTGCGAGAAACTTGTTCTATGGTTATAGTACCTAGTTTTAAAATCCCCTTGGGTCGACCCAAAATATATCTTTTTATCTCTCTTATTATTCGAATCACTATATACTTCTACTTTATACACTACACACTCCTGCTTACACTTGCCTTCGAGAGGACACCTAACCTTATCCCTACAATTGCATTTGTCAATCACCTTATGCTTTTTTGTACCTAATTTAGCTATATTACTCCTATTTATTATTCCATTAATGTTTGGCATGCAACTGTAACTTAATTTAATACAATTCTTATTAAATATCTTATGTAATTGGCTCCCACTAGGGAAGTTTCTTTTTAATATCTTGAAGAACTCTTTTCCCAAGTTATTAACTACTTCTATGTTGTAAGGGGGATTAAACCATAAAATTTTTCTAGGTCTATTTCTCCTACCTTGTGTTCCAATTCTATCCCTATTCTTATATTCTAAATTGACCCTATGTCCGTCATTTTTTAGAGCCTCCTCATATTCCTGCTTAGTTCGTTCAAAAATTTCCCTGTTGGAGGAGTTATTAGATAATCTATGCTTTATTCCTTTAGGTACATGTTTAAACACCTGTATTGGGTGATTAGATCCCCTGTTTACATAACGCAGATCCTGGTTCCTTTTTCTAAATGGAGATACCGTTCCACTATATAAGTTTAAAGTAATATCAAGATAATCAGTTATTTTTAAATCTGTTGTTACATCTAACCTAAACCCAAAGTCCCCAAACAGCTTATACAATTTTTTTCTAATCCCATCACACTTCTTCGGTGTACTTTTATCCACTATAATCAGTCCGTCGTCCCTGTAAAGTCCATGGTTATTAGGGTCCATAATCTTATTAATGCTATATAGTAATACACACCCGACGAGTTCACAAATTTCTGCACCATCATATGCTCCGATCGAAACGTCAAAATTTCCACACTCCCCTTTTTTTTATCCATACACTATCTTCGGAGTATAACAATGTTTTACGACAATGCTTAATTATTTCCACCTTATCTAGAGGTATAACCATATATTCTTTCGCTAAATCTAACGCCCTATCCAATGTCTTTTCTGTTATTGAAGGATAAAAATCCTTTATATCATACTTAATAAAGGAGCACCTATTATCCTTCTCATACTCCTCAAACCACTTAATACAGTCATTAGTGCTCCTCCACTGGTTGATGTTCAATGCCCTTCTAAGTGATGCACATATTTCTTGTACGATTATCTTACTAATCCTACCTATTTGGGTCTTGGCCGGGTTAATGAGCCTACATTCTGGATTCGTCTTGAAATTACTTTTGTGGTCTTTTATAGTAATAAAACAATTCTTGGTATTGTATTTTTCTACTCTATCAACAATACCTAACTTATGCGCCAACATTTTTGCTTGTATATATATATATATATATATATATATATATATACACAAATATATATAAACACATATATATAAACCCCCTATATCTATAAACACATATATGTATCCACACACACACACACACACACACACACACACATACACACACACACATATATGTATATATTTATATCTATATACACAGTTATGTACATACACACATATATAAACACATATACTGGAAAAAAAGGGCCATATATATAACAGTAAATACATATATATGCATATATATACATATATATTTATACATACATATGTATACAACATATTTTTATACAAACATATATACATATATGTACTTACATATATATACATATATGTTTTGTGTATGCATATATGTACATACATATATATATATATACATATACATATATAAACATATACACATCTACAGACGTACATATGTACGTGTGTGTAAATATATATATATATATACACACATATATGTACACATGTAAATATATATACACTTATATATTGACGCACATATATATGTGAACATAAATATACATATACACATATAAATCCATATATATACACAAATATATACACACAAACACACACATACATTTATATATATATACTTTTTAATATACTCACATCCATATATACACAGATACATATATAGTTATATATATACACAAAAGTATATGTCTTTTCAAATATGTGTATACGTATATATGTTTATATATATTCACTCATATATATACATATATACTCACATATAAGGTAAGGTAAGGTTAGCGACCATAGTCGAGGGTGACCCGAAGGCTCCCTTTTCGATAGCTACTACACCAAGGTGTAGGGGAGGGCGCTACTCCATTCCCTGGATTGCTCCACTTTACCCTTGAACCGTACCTTATAATGCTGAGTGTTAAGCAAGGTGGTATCAAGTTCCATTTTTAAAGTCTTTGGTATGACTCGACCTGGGATTGAACCCAGGTCTCCCGGGCCATTGGCGAACACTCTAACCGCTGGGCCAATGTCCACATATATAAACATACACACACACACACACACACACACACACACACACACACACACACATATATATATATATATATGTATATACATACATATATATATACGTATATAAACATATATACATACATATACATATACGTATACACACATATGAATAAAGATGTACATACATACACATACAAACATATCTACGCACAACAATATATATATATATATATATATATATATACATATACATATATATATATATATATATATATATATATATATACACTTACATAGACATATATATATATATATAAACAAACAGAAATATATACATACATGTATATATATACACACATATATATATACACACACGGGTATATACATACATGTATACATATACATACATGTATATATGCACACACTCGTATATAACACATACAAATGCAAATGTATATGTAGCTATACATATATATATATATATTCGCACACATATATCTATACATACACAGACACGCATATATATATATATATAGATATGTATATATACCTATATATATACTTATATATGTATATATATATATATATATATATATATATATATATATATAGATAGATAGATAGATAGGTATGTACAGATATATATATATATATGT
>CAUZXS010000359.1:57500-62500 GCA_963585895.1 Sepioteuthis lessoniana
AAGTAAATGCACAATTCCCATACGATTATAGTATCCAAGTAAAGTCTTAAGAAAAATCACATTTTCATATGATAGCTAATCTGTCAGTAACAGTTCGTGCTTTATCAATGCGCACGTTTACATCGTTTTCAGTAGATGAGATATTGCTACCGAGGTATGTGAACTGGTCTGTAGCAGTGTCAGTGATATTGTATGGTTACACGACGTGGACTTTAACAAAACGCTTGGAGAAATTGCAAAATGTGAACTATTACAAGATGTTGCGTGTTGTTTTGTATCAATCCTGGAAATGGCATCTTTCAAAACAGAATCTGTACGACCACTAGCTTCCCATCTCACAAACTATCCAAGTAAGATGAGCAAAACATGCCGGGGACTGCTGGGAAAAAAAAGAACTCATAAGCGACGTTCTCCTATAGACCTCTATACATGGACACACCATTGATGGCCGACCAGCGTATGATGACACTGGATGCTGTCTAGAAGACTAACCAAGAGAGATGGCCGATAGAGACTGATGGTGAAAGAGACAGTCAAAGGAAATTGTGCAGTCGACGCGCGTCGATGAAGATGAAATAAATCTTAACTTACGTAAACAACTCATTTGACTTGACATTTAAAACTTATCTATAACTTATTTCATTCCTTCATTTTAAAAAAAATTTTCGATGAATAATAGTGAACCATTAATTTTATTTGGTTTTTAGTTGATTTTTATTTTAGCAACTCATTTGGGCTGTTTATCTGACAACAAGGAACAATTCGAATCTGACTGTGATTATTTTATCAGTTTCGATCCGCGCTGTTTCTCATTGCCGCAAATTAATGGTCCGAGCGAGGTACGATAACAAAAAGCGGCTTAAAATTTTCTTGAGAGAAAATACAAATCAAAGTTAATGGTAACCTTTAACTTGATTCGAATTCAGGCATTTAATTATAAGGCAAAATCAATATTGGTTATCAGAAAAAAAGTTTCCTGGGTATGACGCTAAACTTGTATCTGGTGGTGAGTCTCCAGTCGTTGAGTTTTGGAGGAGTGTAGAGCCACTCTTTCCCCACTATTACTCCCTTGTCCACTCTGGCTGGTAGTGCTTATAACGATTCTATCTATGGGTCAAATAAATCTTTTAGGAAATTATTAGTATCTATATTATATTGGAATACTTTTCCAAGATTACTAGTCAGAAAGTGAACGTAATAGCGCGACTGGAGTTCGAACTCGCTTACTTCGTGGCCGCAGTCCAGCACTTAAGCCACGAGGACTTTCCTCAAATGATTTTGTACAAACAAATCTTTATCATCATTAAATAAGAATAATTACTTGAAACCATGTAACATGATTATGAACAAATCATTAGTATTAGACAGGAGTACTTGAAATTGCAATGATATACAATTGCTTAAAAAAGGACCAACTTAAAATAACCAAATAAGGGTTGACATGACGTAGAACCAACCAACCTAAAGTTTAAACATTTAGGTAATAACCTAAATGTTTAATTAATACATACAATGTCAAAGAAATAAAATCATTTATTAACATGGCAATGCTTTTTAGATTAATTTTTGCGAGGATACATTGGGATATCAGGTTCTCGAAAAAAAAAAGATATGCAATTTTGATTGGTCTTTTGATAAAGCTACACTTAATGACTTAGAAGATTCCCTAGCATTGCGCTAAATCGTTGATAAATATCTTGAGTAATAAAGTGAGACTAGCGTTTGAACACCGATATCCAGTAAACGGAAATGGTAACCCTTCAGATTGTATAAATAGAGGTACCGTGCTTGTTACATGACATGAGTCGGAGGGCTTCAGCACAAGTTTGACCTCTACACTCTTATTCATCATACATCCCACCAACGCACGAATGTGGCACAAAGCCGTTTTTAAGGTGGGTCCAGTCGCCGGGCCGAAGCCCACATGCGTCCGGCAAGGCCAAAAATACCTTCGGCCCCGTCGGCATTCCCCTTATTAGGGGCGCCTCAGGCGCCAGGCAATGACCCCCTCTCCGAAAGGGGTAAAAGCCTGGGGGATGGCCCCCTGAGGCCGGAGGAACTCTCCAGTGCCGAGGCATACCCGGCAGAACCGCCCAGAGGTAAGACGGCCTACCAAATGCGACCAAACAACTGGAGAGGAAAGGTCACAAACGCCCTAAATAAGCGTCCGCAGACCTCTACACTCTTGGTTCAAAGCGATTCTGTTATTGTTCTAGGCAAAACTGTAGAGTTACAGATAGTAACAATATTTCGTTTGTCTTATTTTCTATTAATGTATTAATTTCGGTTGGATTGAAATACTTATGCTTTTGTTATGTTGTCTAACAATTATTTCTTTTTATTCACATGTGAGCGTTACGAAAATAATTGTCCAGTCGGCTGGGGCTGTAGAATACGCCAACTGCTTCACTGCAGAGGGGTAAGACCCCCCCCCCCAACAAGTGTCCTAGATATAACACTAAACAATCTGATGGTGAGGTTCCAGTGATGCTGGGGCTTTGGGGAATGCAGAGCACCTCTTCATTGCCATTGCTCCCGGGTCTGCTCTAGCCCGGAATGGTAGCACCTGATAGCGCCCTATCTATGAGTTAAATAGAACTAAACTGCATACTTATGCTAAACTGAATTGTTTGAATTAGAACTGTTTCACTAAAGTTGAAATAGAAATGTTTTTGACAATTAAACTGCGTACTTTTGCGAATCTGAATTGTTGGAAATGGAACTGTTTTTGACATTGAAACTGTATTTATGTTAAACTGAATTATTTAATATAGAACTGTTTTGACATTTAACTGTGTGTAAACAAAATCTATACTTATACTAAACTGAATTGGCTGAATTAGAACTGTTTGAATAAACTGAATAGCTTGAAATTGAAATGTTTTTGACAATTAAACTTTACACTCATGCTAAACTGAATTGTTTGAAATAGAACTGATTATTTGTATAAAAATGGATTTGGCGTTAAATAACCTACAAAGGTTGATATGCTATGAAACTCAAACAGCCAAACCAAACTATGAAATAAATTTATGGGTTCGATGCCCGCTGGGTTTTCAGACAGATTAAGCTAAGTTTAAGAAATATCGATTCAAGATACAATGAATAACTTTCTAAGATAATCCACTTTTATCAAGCTTTCAAAATCCAATTTTTTTACTCTGACGTGAATTTTTTTACTAATGAGACTTAATGGTTGCCTGATGCAGTATATGCAAAGTTAGTTAAGATCAATTTTATTTTGTCATAGTTTCAAATTAAATTGCTTGTAAGAAAAGCGATGATATATGGGCTTAATTTGACACCACACACACACACACACACACACACACACACACACACACACACACACACACACACACACACACACACACAATTTAATGTCTGCGTCCAAGACTGATAAATAACAAGAGCTCACATTTCATATCAATTGTCTGTCATGTCTATTTCAATCTACTTGTATCTGTCTTAGTTTACTCATATCTACCTACCCGCCTCTGTCTGCAAATATCTATCTATCTATCTATCTATCTATCTATCTATCTATCTATCTATCAGGCCAGTTGGCTAGGACTGTAGAATACACCGACTGTATTTCTGCAGAGGGAGAAGGATCCCCAACCAGGATATGATAATAAGCCATCTGATGGTGAGGCTTCAGTTCTGGTGCTTTGGGAATGTGGAGTATTTCATCATTGCCATTACTCTCAGGTCCCCTCTAACCCGGAGTGGTCATAACTATTAAGGTTCTAACTAGAGGCCAAATAGAACTGTTTAATCATATAACTATGTGCAAAAAATGACTGTCAAATTGAATTGTTAGTGTTAGATAAAAATACTTGAAATCATTTAACTGTGTGTAAACAAATAATTAATTTTGAATAGAATTATTAGTGTTAGATAACAATATTTGAAACCATTGAGCTGTGTGCAAACGAATGAGTTCTGGCTTGTTTAAAATGTTACCTACTGACTATTGGTTTATAAATCATATATATTTGATATATATGCATTAAATAACCGACAACAGTCGATAAGGCATAAAACACAAACATCCTATCTCTCTCATTCTGGTCGTACCTATCTATTGAGCGAGCAAACGACTGATATATATTTTACACAAACACATATAGACATTAACATACACAGGTAAATATTTTTTTATTAATATTCAAACATAGCTCTCTTTGAGTATATGAGTTATGTGGAATTAAGTTGTGGAAAATAATGCATGAAATATAGAGATATAAGAAACAGATTGGGTCCAAGCCATGAACAGATTAAAATGAATACAAAATGGCTGAAACAGAAAGGGATAAATAAAAAGACAGATAGGTACCAATAAACTGGAATAAATAGGAACCGACTAAGAAACGGGAAGATAGGGATGAATTCATTCATGCGAACAGGTTGTGATATGAAGAGAGAGAGAGAGAGAGAGAGAGAGAGAGAGAGAAACAGAAAATTAGATAAATGGGAGTGAAAATGTTGGTATAGATGGAGAAATGCACAATATTTATCATGAAATCGCGCTGACTGTACAGATTTCCCTGACTCTATTTCTCCCTCTGCCCCTATCATCCATCGTCCCCGGCAGGTCTTTCAAAGTACATCCAGTGTCCGCTCAGAGCTGGTGTAAATAAGTCTTTGCTAGTCGGCCAACAGTGGCTCGTCCATGTATAGGAGTCCATAGAAGAACGTCGCTTATGAGTTCGTCCTTGTTTTTCCAGCAGTATTTCGCATGTCTTGTTCGCCTTTCTAGAATAGTTTTTGAGATGAGAGGTAAGTAGTCGTACAGCTGCTGTTTTGTCGGGTGTTGCTTCCACGATTTATTCAAAACAGATCGTAGCATTTTTGTGTCGTTCCCATCTAGCATTTTCTCCATGCGTTCATGTGGTGCGTCTATACACCAGTATCCTATTTTATTTATAGCCTTCCATATGATCGATAACTTGTCGATAGCAGCCCCCGCCTTCGCTGAGCCTATGTTGACATCACTT
>CAUZXS010000359.1:67500-172500 GCA_963585895.1 Sepioteuthis lessoniana
CGCAAGCAATAACAATAATAATAATCTTTGTAAGCTTTTCGTACCAATAGTAACTTGTCCTTTACTGAAGTCCTAGTAATTGCACATTATCATTATCACTGTCGTTACATGCTAAGCTTTGCTTAGTCGGGCTCATTGACTTGAGGCTGGTAATTGTACCAGCTGTTATTTAGTGGTCACCCATCTAAGTACTGAGCAAGTTGATTGTTACTTAACTTTGTTGATTTGGCGGGAATTGGTGCATTAAGCGTGACTTTTTATTTACTAAGCTTGGCTTAGTCTGGCAAACTGGTCTCAGGTTGCTTGCAGTATCTGCTATTACTAAGTGGTCACCCATCTTAATACTAAGTTGAGTTATTGCTGCTTAACTTCATTGATCTAGCGAGAAAGCGTGACTTCCCTGTATTACATAAAGTTGTTATTGTTGTTTATATCATGTATATATACGAAAGTACATTAACAATTCTGCGGTCTAATGATGAACAGAATATTCATTTAACACAGAAAATATTTTTCAACATAATCTCATTCCTTTTCAATTCAGTAGTGAATAATAATCTTGTAAATCAAACATTATACATTGAATATTTCCGATAAAATTTACTAATTTTCGCTCGTATGTAATCAAGTGTCTTTATGTAAATGAAGACATACAACTTAAAAACTCTCACTTATACACGCACGATCATTTGCGCATGTGCATATATAATTTCTTTCTTTTTAACTAAAATAAAAATAAAGAAAACGTGTGTCTTCTTTATTGTCTTTTTATCAATCATTAGATAAATATGGGCATTAAATCTCGCCAAATTATCAATGATTTTCATTAAACATTTTCTTTTTTTTTTCTTTTCTTTTCTTTTCTTTTCTTCAACATTTATTTCGGGAAAATATGCCGGAAAGATTGATTTGCTTATTTTCTCGAGCTAAAATCCTAACAAACAAAATTAAATAAAAATAAGCGAATAAAATTAAATTGAAAAAAAAAATTCAAACGTTGTTGCAATTCAGGAAGAAAGGAATGCTCAGGTAAATAAACAGGAGGAATAGAAAGAAAAACTAAGAGAAGATAAAAAAAATTCACTGGAATATCATATGAAGGAGGAGTTTTAATTAAAATCCTGATTATTATTATTATTATTATTATTATTATTATTATTATTATACTTTTTGCGAGTTTTCTCACCAGCTCTTACATTTTTTTATTTCTAGAGACTGAGTGACAGCGAGTCTCCTCAAGTCTCTAGGACTCTTCTAAATGTTCGAGCAAATTTTGGTTGTGTAACATATTGATCCTCAGCCGAGCTGTCAAATAAGAGATGCACCTGAGTAAATAACAGGTGCATCCGGTCGAAGATATCAGGGTATAACCTTGACTGTGGGCGGGTTGAATTGGCTGCAGATGTGACGTCCACAAGAAGCAGGTGGATGTTAAACAATTATATAACCCGGTACCTCAGAGAGTTCGAGTTAGTTGGAGATAAGATGCTGTAGTGAGAACCAACTCCCAGAGAGGGCTGGACCCTCAGGACCCCGATTGAGCAGCCCAGCAGAACGAGAAAGAAGTGCTGCTAAAGAAAGAGGAATTTGGGGTCAATATGTTGCAGTCTGTTCTGTCTCCAACTCACCTCTCACACACAACCCTTTCGCAACCCTTTCGCAACCATTTCGAATAAAGTGTGAGCGGTATATTTTTATAAAGAAGTGTGTTCGTTCGTCATTATTGTTGATTTTGTTTCTGCATGTATATGTGTATAGTTGTATATGTATTACGGCTATGCAACAGTTGTGCTATTGTCTGTTTCTTTCGTTTTATGGTGCATCAACGTTCGTAAGTTATTTAATGCCGAAGCCGTCCTTGGTGAAGAATAGCAGTGATACAATCTAACCCATAGCCGGAAGGATAAGAGGGCCCATACCTTTCCCAAGGGTACTCGTCCGAAAGTGAACGGAATTGCGCGACTGGAGTTCGAACATGCTTACTACAAGACGGGAGTCTCGCACTTTAGTCATCCGGCCTCGGAGACTTCCTGCTGGATGCTTTCAATTCTTTCTCTGATCTCCACTTCATCGACTCTCTTTTCTAGGTCCTTTGAGACAATTCCAACGGCCCCAACTACTATTGTTGTTACAGTCACTTTCATATTCTATAGCTTTTTTAGCTCTTTGACAATGACAAGTATTTGTTCATTTTTTTCGACTTCCTTCACTTTTACTATGGAGTCGGATCGCCCGGCAGAATTAACTCGATGGTAAATTCTTTTCTTCTGGTTTCTTAACGCTAGATCTGGTCTTCTATCTTGGATTAGGTGATCCGTTCGTATCACAGAGTCCTAGAGAATTTTATGCGTCTCATTTTTCACGGACTTTTTGTCAGCAAGATCAAATTCTTATCTCTTGCACGGTTCCCAGTGGATCTCCCTTCCTACCCAATCGTGGCTAGTCTTATATTCATTTTGTATCAGTTTGCTGATTTCACTTATATGATTAATTATTTTATCTCTGTTATCACATAATCTACAGTTGTTGTTCTTCCACATATTTCAAATTTGTTCAAATTGAAAAAAATCATTATTATTATTTTAGTCTTTGCGAAATTTTCACTCCAGAGTTAGCGGGGGGTGGGTATTTCATTGGAGTATGAGTGACAGCAAGTCTTTTCAGATCTCCAGGACTCTAAGTATTCTAGTCAATCTTAACAATACTATAGTCTGAATAGTCTATTTTCCCGCAGATTTCGAATTTCTCCAGTCTTTTTTCCAAGTCTTTGGGGGCCGTTGAAAGTGCACCAACTACAATTGGTATCACTGTCACTCTAATATTCCTGGCAAGATTCAAATATTTTCTATCTTTTCATTTTTTTTTTAAATTTCCATTCTGTGGTCCGCCCGAACGGCAAAATCAACCAGATGACAACTAATTATTTCTTCTTTTTCTTCTTATTTCTTCTTGATGAGTTTTTTACTTCTCCGAAATTCTGAGTGACAACAAATCTCTTTAGCTCTCAAGGACTCTTCTCAGTATTCTAGCCGATCTCAGCAGTGCTGACGTCCAGACAGTAACAGTTCTTTGATCTCCACGTACTTGTTTTCCTGTCTCTTTTCCAGGTTATTTGGGATTATTCCAAGGGTTCCAACGACGATTAGCATCCCTATCACATTCATGTTCGGCAACTTATGTAGCTCACAGGCAAGGTCCAGGTACTTATTCAGTATTCCACATTACTGTGTTTTTACTCTTATGATCTGATATAATGTCGAAGCACACTTGTTGAAAAATTCGTTTCTTGTTGTTATGAGAAGGTAGTGATTGTATACATTCTATTTATTTATTCATTTTTTTTTTTCGCTGACTCTTGTGGGTGTTATTTATTCATTCATATTGATAGTATTCTCCTGAGGAGATGAGCAATTCTGCAAAAAGCAATTTTTTGTATTTTATATAGGCTGAGACTGCCAGGATCTTGCTAGGAACATTAGAGTGACGGTGATACCAATTGTAGTTAGTGCTCTAGCAACGGTCCCCAAAGGCTTAAAAAAAAAAAAGACTGGAGAAATTCGAAATCAGCGAAAAAATAGAGACCATCCAGACTACAGTATTGTTAAGATCGAGTTGAATACACTGAAGTCCCAAGATCTGAGAATGTTATATAATTGCAGAATGATTTTTCGTTAATTATATTTTATCATTCGGCTTGGTTAGGCTTTGAACTATTCGGCTCTTAGTGCAGGTTTTCACGCTCGCGCGCTGAGGATATGACAATCACAAATGTCATAATAAAAACCCCAGATAGAAAATAAGACTGGGGTGTGAATGACGTCATGCCCGGAAGCGATGTGCTGGGAATTTTGGTGATTTTTGAAAAAAGCAGTGTAGTTTAGATTTTGACTCTGGGCCGGGTAGTCCAGCTGGGGGTTGACTTAAGAACGATGTAGGAACAGTCAGCATAGTAAAAATGGTCTCTTTCTCTCTCCTCGTGTCGAAAACCTAAACTCAAGAAGTTAATAAACGTTTCATACCTGGACTACCGAGAGTCGTCAGTGTCTCGGAATTTCTCTGCATCTGAATATTTTACATATTTATATTTTGGATATGCTACAAGTAGACTTGCTGTCACTCAGACTCCAGTGAAATACTACCCACTATTAATGTGTTTATCTGTTCCTTTCTTGGCCCTAACTAGGGTTCTCACTATTACTGTTACAGTGGGAGTTTTAATGTGCCTTATTTTTTTTTAATTATTTCACTCCTTGAGAGTTTTTCATGCTAGCGTTAACTAATGGTCTTTCACTGTTGTTTGTTTTTTATGGTATATCAACCCTTGATGCCAAATACTGTTTATATAAATATGATTTTTTTGAGAATAGTTAGTTGGAAACTTTATTTTCAAACGAGTTAGAGCTCCTTTGTTTTCACACGATTAAACGATTTCAACGCTAATAACTGTAATTCATCAAGTATTTCTATGTAATACAAACTCTTTGCACAAGGCTGAATGGTTTCTAACAATAACAATAATGATGATAATCCTTAGTAAATGACTAAACAGTTCTATTTGACTCGGGTATAAGGCTATCTTTTTTCTTTCTTTTATTTTCACTCAGTGGTCTGCTGGAACGGCAAAATCCATTAAATGGTAAGATCTTTGTTTATTGTTATTTAATGCAAGGTTTGGTCTTTTGGCAGAGATTAGGTAACTTGTTTCTATCTTTAAATTCTTGTTGGTCTCTCTCTCTCTCTCTATATATATATATATATATATATATTATACATACTTTAAAATGAATAGGTCCACAAGAGAATTTGTTTTTGAAGTTATTTATTTTTCTTCAACGCGTGTTTCTGGCGTTTTACTTTGTCTTCAGGAAGTAAATTGTTTGTCCTGGTGTTCCATTTGGTTTATATAGTGGCGACTATTTTGATAAGGTTGTGGTTCTTTTCGATTCCAGGATTTATGTCTGAATGTTCAGTTCGAATTAATTGTTCGTGACAAATTTTCGTCTCAGCAGATGTTGTTTCTCTCTTTTTTCTTTTCTTCTTTTTGCAAGAGTGTATTCTGTGTGTTTGTATGGGTGTTCATGTCTATGTATGCGTATATATTTTCGGATTTTTCACCTTTATTACTCTTCTTCCCTGTAAATAATCCATGATAGTTGATATACCATAAGGTTTAGCAGACTACTAATCTTCCTCTCTGAGTGATCGTGTGCCTGTGTCGGCTTTTTTCTTTTTCTTTATTACTTTTTTCCCAAAATAATCTATGGTTGTTGATATACCATAACGTTCAACTAGCTATACATATATATATATATATATATATGGTTTAGGTAACGGTTATTGACATGGAAAATGGCAAGCTGACTTAAAATTTCATAGAGATATATGTGAAATAGTAGAGCAGACCAAGCTCTCCAACTTTGTTAGGACAACCAGTCAAGTATAAGTGAGACTGAAGCGAAAATCCTTTGTCAGAAACTCATGGGCCAGCGTAGTAATTTACAAAGCTTTTTGCTTTAATGTGGCACAAAGCTGTATAAATAGGGCACCCATTGAGACTCGAGCTCATTCGTTAAGCTTTTCTTGTCTAGCTTACTAACCATTACAACACCTAAGCGCCCCCCACCGAGAGCAAAATCTTTTCCATCAAGAGTTTTTGCAAGACACAGGATTGTGTAAGTGCAGTATCCTCCATACTCACTCGACCTGTCTCTATTCGACATTTTCCTTTTCCTTAAACTGAAAATTCTTTTCAAGACAAAGACATCAAGAACGTTAAATGAAACTCAACGAAACTTCACACCATATCAAAAGGAAAGTTTCAGAGGTGTTTCAACCAATGGAAAATTCACTGGTATAAGTCTGCCAAAAGAAATATACTGAATATAATTAACGTTTCAATCATTGTCCCTTTCCGTCTTGGTAAGTACAGCCTCAGTCTCCATACTTCTGGATATACCTTCCATGTGCGTGTGTGTGTGTTTTGTATTGGGATAAACTCAGAGTTTTATACAAGTGGATTATAATTTTTATTTATTCGTATCATTTTTATCAATGGTGATGTTTTTATTCAATTTGATTCTGACATATTTATTCTGAACGTGACACGACTTCTTAAAATTAATTTCAATGATCATTTTCTTCCGTTTACTGTTCCAAGCTGACAGCACACTAATATAGTTGGTGAGAAAGAAAAATTGCCAGCCCCAAGCTGTATATTTTGCTGGATTGGTCGTGCAATTAAAATAAATAAATAAATAAAATTAATTACGAAGAAAAATTGTAAAATAAATTAAATTTAACTATAATGTAACGATTTTCCATATATGTATGTTGGAAAACTGCAAACAACTACTGTCTACCTCTGGTTATCTTTTTATATATACATATATATATTGTATAGGGTTACCTAACTCCCCTATGGACCGTAAAAGAATGGTTACGTCAGTCTTATTAATTAGCTGTCAGACAGATAGCGAGTTAATCTGTACATGAATTCCTTATCGAATAAATATTCTATTACCAAATATTTGACTTTCCTTTTATTCGTTATTATAACATATCTCCTACTTTCTTTTTGTGTGGATAATTGGCCGCCTTTACCATGACACACACACTATATATATGTATATATATATCAAATACACACATAAATAACATATCTAAAACATATAAATATAAATTTATATATACACACATGGCATATATGAAATTAGTATATATACATATATATATATACGCACATGATACACACACACACACACACACACACACACACACACACACATACATGTATATATATATATATATATATATATATATATATATATATATATATATATATATATATATATATCACTAGCTGCCATTCGTATCTGATGAAATTTTGCTGATTTTTTTCCTCTATTTTTTTGATTTTTGGACTGGTATTGCCTATGGTCTACAGAGATGTTTATGACTTCCATGTTTCTTCTGATGTCCTTATGCTTGAGTTTTGGTCTACCTGATTTTTGTGACCTTTCTTTAGGATGAGAGTGCAGGATCTGTTTCAGCAGTCTGCTGTCTTTAAATAAGTTCAAGTGGCCAGCCCATCTTAGGTTGCATTGGGCAAGTATTCCGTATATGCCAGGGAGTTTAGATTTCTCTTGGATGAATTTATTAGTGATATGCTGCCACCACTTGACTTTTAGTATTTTGTGCAAGTGACGCATCATATAGACGTAAAGTCTTTGGGCATCTGCTTTGTATAAGGTCAAAATTTCTGCGCCGTACAGGAGGGTTGAGAGAACTATGACGCGGTCTTTGTGGAGTCAGAATAGCTTTCTCGACCCGCCAAATGTCCAGAGAGCATATACTTCCTCAGCCCGCCGAATGCCCTGAGAGCATTTGACGTTTGTGCATCTAATTCCGCCTCTAGTCTGTTGTTGTTGGCGACAGTGAAACCTATATATTTAAATTTGTTTACTTAGGTTTAGTACCTGGCCCTCTATCTCTATGTCTTGGGCAATGTCATGGGATCTCGGATGGGGTTGGTACATAATCTCGCTTGATTTTAAGACCAAATACCTTCGAAGACTTCGAAAAACAGGTGATTATTTCGTGTGTATCTTGATGGTTGTGCGCTAGTTTCGTCAGTAAACATGACCTCACTTACCATAACATTTCAGGTTTTTCTTGTAGACTTATATTGAATAGGTTTGCCTCCGGTTTACACTGTATCCGTATTCCTTGGGTAAAATCAGAGAAGACATCAGATAAAACCATAGAAAAAACCTCAACAAAAACAAACTGAAAACAATTTGGAGACAAGAACACAGCCCATTTTCACTCCGTTCCCAACATCAAATGATTTCGAGAATTCTCTTAAGCTGACTTATGTTTTTATTCCTGTGTGCAAGGCAGGTGTGAGCTTGATGAAGTAGTCAGGTTACCCTAATTTTCTTTAGGATGTTCCATAGTGCTTCCCTACTCATAGTAATTAAGGCTTTTGTGAAGTCAACAAATACAATGTATAAGGGCATATAAAACACACACACACACACATATATATATACAAATATAAAAATACGTATATATATATAACATGTAAGTAAAGTTGGCGACCGTAGTCGAAGGTAACCAGAAGACTCCCTTTTCAATACCTACTACATCGAGGTGTATGGGAGGGCGCTACTCTTTTCCTTGGATTGCTCCACTTTGTCTTTGATCCGTACCTGATAAGGCTGAGTGTTAATCAAAGCGGCATCAAGTACCATTTTTTGAGTCTTTGGTATGACGCGACCTGGGATTGAACACCTATCTCCCGGGCCATTGGCGAACACTCTACGCACTGTGTATATAACATACATATAACGCACAAATAACCTATATATCATTCACAAACACATATATAATAAATATACAGCATCTGTAAATATATATAACATATGAAGTTAGAAATTACCATGACAAGAAAATTCCACACGCGACACACGGAGCACTGAACAGCTGTTTCGACCTTATTAGGTCTCATCAGCAGTGCACACCGTGATCTCCACCACTGGAGATCGAACCAACAACCACAGTATGCAGAAGCCGAAACTCTACAACTGGGCCACCAGTTCATGCTACATATAGGCGACGCCGAATTAACACGTCATGGTAATAACATATGATATATATCACAAATATAAGTATAACATACATACGTATAGGAAATATATATGTATAACATACAAGTATAAAACATATACATAGCATATTTAACACTCACACACACACATATATGAATACACACACACACACACACACACACATATATATATATATATTTGAAAATGTGTGATTTGAAAACTGCACTGATGAACGTGTAAGGTAATTTGATTCAGGAACTTATTCTTCAAGAGTTCGAACTGGGCCATAACGCCGTGGAAGCAGCCAAAAACATTTTTTGTGTGAAAGGTGAAGGCTCAGTAACAAGAGGATTCATGAAATTTTGTTCTGGTTGCAAGTATCCCGTCGAACAGGCAAGTTCAGGTAGGTCTAAAATCGTGGATTCCAAGGCTGTGCTCCATGGCATAAAGGTAAATCCGGCGAGTACCATACGGAGAGTATAGGCGAGCTTGCTATCTCACAGTTCAGTGGAGATCATCTCTTTCTTAGAAAGCGTCAGGAACTATCGAATCATTACGGAAATTTTGTAAAACTTTTGACTGAACCAAGTATTTTAAGTGAATATACATAGATAGATATATAAATATGAGTAAAAATAAATGCGCATCTAAAGTTTCATACAGTTCTACCCATAAATAAGTTCACCCAAGAATTTTAAAATTTGTATGTATCAGACCCTCTGGATGAGCAAGAAGTGATGTAAGGTCAATTTTTAAGCGGAGTTTTACAGGTTTGAATTCAGAGTTTTCCTTCTCCGACACCGGTTGCCATAACATTGTTAAATTGCCCTTTCTGTCTAACTACTTACCCTCACAGGGAAGGGGAATAGTTGGATTTATACCTTTCTCCAGAGTATTAGCACAAAGAGAAATGTAAACAGCCACGTCTAAAATTTGAACTCGGTCCATTAGGTACTATTTACCAACCCCTCCGCTCGGGCAGGATATGACACAAGGTCAATTTTTAAGCGGAGTTCAACAGGTTTGAATTAAGAGTTTTCCTTCTCCTAGACTAGTTGCCTAACCAAGGCTGAAGAACCTAGTCTGTCCTACTATTTGTCCATAGCTGGAGGGAGAATAATTGGATTCATACCTTTCCCAAGGGTATTAGTGCTATGTGAAATGCAATCAGTCTCGTACAGGATTTGAACTCGTATCGCCGTGTTCATTTCCTACGGCGATAACGACTACACCACGGGCACCTCCATAACTCGGTCCATTAGGTCCATTTCCTACGATGATAGGCACCACCAGAAATTTTTAAAATAAAGATTTACTTTTATTCAAAAACAAAGATACTCGGTTTTTGTCATTTCATGTGGAATATTATAAAATAAAAATAGGTATTGTTAGGTATGAGTTATTACCAAGATCTACAGCATTGAAAGTAACTTAAAATAAAACTTGAACACTTTTGTAACTAAATATGAAATTAAGTAAGTATATATGATTTATACTTATTTTTGGACTGCGACATATTTTCTATTTTCTTTACAATTCTACAAAACTTAGAAATAAATGATATTCCGTAACATCCATTCTAGGTGTATAATGTTCTTCTCAATATAGTAAAATCCTACAATTTTTGATTCAGGAGAAAATGAATAGGGGTGTACCTATCTATGAGCAATGCAGTATATCTGTTTTGAGTTGCCAGCTGAATATCACTAATATTCTTTACCTATAAATTTATAAAATTCTTGTCATATTTGCATATATATATATATATATATATATATATGTGTGTGTGTGTGTGTGTGTGTGTGTGTGTGTGTGTGTGACCGTAATCCAACAAAAACGGCATAGAGTAATTTTAATCCGAACAACAAACTTATCGAGAATGAAGCAATTTGTAACTGTTCACAGTTCGTCTAATATTATTAAACTATTATTTATTACCTGTTTCTATTACCTGTGAATTTCCAGTAAGCATTTCAAACAGCCGACTTTGAACTTGTGAAGCTTTGAAAATTCCATCAGCTGAAAGTCATTAACATTCGAACGATTATATTCCTGTTTTTTTTTTCTCTGTTTTCTTCTTCAACTTTTTCTTCTTATCAGCTTTCTATTTTGCTACACGCATGCACATCTATGGGTATATATTTGATGACCCATAAACCTGTTGGGTTCCCATTGTAATCATGGTTCATGATCATATTGATACTTCTATTTAGGAAGGAGGGAATCATAATCAATGTTTCGCGGTTATCTCCCTTTTTTTAGCTTGGATTTGGATGATTAACAAATGAAATTCAACACGATTTGAGACAACATAAAATTATAATTCAGTTGAAAAGTTGACTCTAAATTGCTTTATTTTCTAATTTTGAGTATTTTAAGGGTAGTAACAAAAAAATCTCGCTATGATATACCGTTTTTACTGGGGTACGGTTACATACAAACATGAAGATTTTATATATCATCATCATCAAGTCGTATTTCCCTGACTTACCCTCTCTCTTCGTCCCTATTATCCATCGCCCCCGGAAATTCTTCCAAACTCCATCCTGTGTCCGCACTGCCAACAAAAGATTATCCTGGCATATTTATATACATATATATAAGAGAGATCAATGGTTCCAGAGTCAGGTTCAACCAATCAATTCGTTATATCATCACATGTCAGAGATAAAAAGGTTTTCTTTTATTAGGTAGTAATAAAAAAACCCAAAACAACAAAATAGAAAATCAAAAATCAAAACAATAAACAAAAGCAATAAAAAAAAAAAAAAACAACAACAAAAAAACAAACAAACAAGATAAAATAAAAAATGAGATTATCAAAGCAAGAGATCTAAACAGTTCTCCTTGAAGTAAGATCATATTTAATAACTCTTACCACGCCCAGTTGTAAGATTGTATAAATCTATATAACTCCTGTCAATTAAAGCCACTACGACTAAATAGATAGATAAACTTACCAAATCAAAATCTGACTCCAGATCTTATTTAGTGAAGGCTCTCGCACAAATCTGAAATATGAAACATTTTAAAGATTAGAGAAAAAAAAAGACAAAAAAAAAAAGCCAACAACAAAACAAAATAAACTTATGGCTTTATTAAATTCATCAACTTGCTTATCAAAAAATCCTCATTTAGGTTAGCAGACTAATGTTTGTGAGTTCGATTCCCACTGGGTGCCCAAAACTTCTGGCCTACTTGGATGCGTGCTTAGCATAACACTTATCATAAGAATTGAAATTGATGGTCAGACTTCAAATTCTTGACGAGGCTGTTTATGTTTCACTTTCTCTAATGCGCCTGAGAAAGTCATCAATGCCCTTATTCTCATCCTCCAGCTATGGATAAATAGAGAGGATTGAGTTCTTTAATCTTAGTAAAGAAATAAGTCTAGGAGAAGGAAAACTGAATTCAAACCAGCTTTACTCTGCTTAAAAATTGATCTTATGTCACACCTGCCTGTGCTGGAGTAGTTAGGTATATACATACTTCTGGCCTAGTAAATTAACAGTAAGTAAAATTGGCAACCGTAGCCGAATGCAACCAGAAGGCTCCCATTTTATTAGCTAATACACCGAGGTGTAAGGGAGGGCGCTACTCTTTTCCTTGGATTACTTCACTTTACTCTGGATTCATACCTTATAAGGCTGAATGTTAAGCAAAGCGGCATCAAGTACCATCTTTTGAGCCTTTGGTATGACTCAACCTGGGATTTAACCACGGTCTCCTGGGCCATCGACAAACACTCTACCCACTAGATAATGTAACGGTTTGCATGGAAGTATTTGGTAAATATGGCATTTGGATATTTCATGCCTGTGTCTGTTCATTATTTGAGCCCGGTAAAAGTCCAGATCTAAATAATGATTTTCAAGGTCGACAGACTTTTCCTACTTGGAGGATTGACACACTTAATATTCTCCCCTTCCTCTATTGTCATCTTGTACTTATAAATATATGCCTAGTTCATTAGAGATATGGCATATTCCTTCACCAATTCATAACTAGATCAATTTAAACAATCACAGACACCACGAAACACCTTGTTCCTTCTATTCTCTGTGCAACGAGGAAGTATATGTATTTTCAGACTCCTCTTCTGAGAGAGTCGAAAGTTTAGGAATTATACCAAAATTAACTCGGGTATTACCGTTTAGAGGCATCTCAAACTTCAGAGACTGACGCAGGTCCCCACATTTTTTGTGCAATGAGGAAAGTGCTGCTAAGTGAAGACGGCAATCTGAAGCTGAGACAGTTTTCTCGTCCACGGGTGACCAGAGTCTTATCTTTACTTAAGAAAGGCATCACGCGTGGTGTTATGGTTAGCAAATTATAACCAGTGAATTCGAGTTTCACTGGGTGCCACAACTGAGGAAAGTTTAGTAAATAACTATCTGTACCTGAAAAAAAAAAATTTTAAAGACTACTGCTAATACCAAAGTTATCTATTGGATTATGGCTGAGGCATAAAGATGGAAGTAATTTATAAATTTTATGAGCAGTATTTTTTCTAACTTCAGGCTATCTAACATAAAAAATAAAACTAACCAATGAATTTTATGAGAAAGCTAATGTCTATAATGACAAATGAAGTGGAGAGACCCACTTTATAAATCCTATTAATACTTAATCAAATCATTATGTGTGTGTGTGTGTGTGTGGATAGAGAGAGAGAGAGAGAGAGAGAGAGAGAGAGAGAGAGAGAGAGAGAGAGAGAGAAAAGAAACGTTGCATCATTTTCTTAAAGATTCTGAGAGAGAAAAACTAAGAGAAACTCTTCATGGCCTTCACACTAAGCCTTTCTCGAACTTATATCCTAAGGAGATCCACTTCATAAACTCTATTAGTTCCTCAACAAACTGATGACCATGCTAACAGAAGAAGTGAGTTAATAATCCAAACAGAATCTCTCAAAGGCACACAAAATAAATGAAATCAAATATACAAGAAAATCAAGTGTTAGAACCCAGAAAATTAGGCGAGGAAAGTCAATATTTGCTGATTTCTCATCGAACTAAGATCAATAAAGGAAAAAAAACCCTCTCGTTTTTTTTTTATATTTTGAACGTGGAGAGCAAATCTAACATTTCCAACGGCATCCATTTTTGACTTCACTTTGATTTATCAATGACAGTAAATATTTGTTTCCATTTAATTAGTCCATCATGGTAGTACCTGTAACCTTGTTAATCGCCTCTAGGTGAGAGTCAGTTTTTGCCTGCATTGTTTTGTACTGGCAACATGGTGTTTTCGGCATCAGCAGCTAGCCACAAATTAAATTAGAAAAAAAACCCTTCTTCGTTATTTAACCATGAGAGTCCGATTTAAACTTGCAGTGATAGATTGATTGATTTTAACGGCATGACAACCCATCTCGGGTTATTTTATGACATGAGGTGAGGGAACTACATCCGCTGTACGTTTATATCTACATTTTTTGTGCACTTTCTTAAAAGTATTTTTCTATTCACACACAGATACGGGATATCGAGTATTCCTATCAAATACAAAAAAAGCATAGTGGCTAATGTGCTGGACAGCGATGTCATAGTAAGCGAGTTCGAACTCCAGCTGCGCTTTTAAATTGACTTTCGAACTAATACCCTTGGGAAAGGTATGAACCCCTTTATTCCACAAGCTATGGGTTAAATAGTTCCATTATTGTTTTACGAGGATGTTTTGGCATTAAATAATTCACGAAGGTTGATATGCCATTAAACAAAGAAACCAAACCTATTATAAATTACTTGAACACGATTATATGGTTTTAAGAAATTATTTCTATTTAATGATAATCATTTGTTTGCACTTAGTAATATGGATTTAAGTAACTAATAATAATCCTGAGTAAACAATTATAACTTCAAGTAACTGTTCTTAATACACATAATTAAATGATGAATGGGCTCAAGTATTCCGATTGAATACGATTTGAAATATATATCTAGTTGACCCATAGAAGGAACTCTAAAAGGCACAACTACAACTCATTTGTTTCTTTTTATGATTTATTGAGTTTAACGGTATGTCAACCCGTCTAGGGTTAGTTCATACTTAGAGGTTAAATAATCACGTTCATTGTATGTTCATTTCTTTTTGCGTAGTTCTTTCTAAAGGTTTTTTTTTAAATCACATAGTTCTATCTACCACTAATGATTTTCAAACATCTATTTGACTTATAGATAGGACCCAAAAAGCACTACCATTCCGGATCAAAGTGGACCTAGGAGTAATATTAATAGAAGGAGTTTTCAACACTCTCCAGATCTTCAGAACTGAAGCCTCACCATCCGGTGCGGTTTAAGGTCACACAGTTCAATCTACTACTGATAATTTTCAAACATCTATTTGACTTATAGATAGGACCCAACAAGCACTATCACTCTGGATCAGAGTGGATCTGGAAGTAATAGTTATAAAAGGAGTTCTCCACACTCCCCAGATCTTCAGAATTGAAGCCTCACCATCAGATGTAGTTAAGGCCCATACCCAAGACATCTCTTTTTTTTGAGTGGGGTGGTTTGCCACTCTGCAGGGGATACAATCAGCGTATTATAAACCCAGCTGACAGGTGAGATATCCTGTTTTCTCTCAGCTTTTTTCATGGCAATCATAGAACAGGTAAAATAAATCAATGTAAAGTATTGCTCATGAATAAGGGATTGAGTTTATTTAACGGCATATCAACTCCTTATGGGTTATTTAATGCCAAAATTTTAATAATTTCTAATTGTTTGATTACAATAAAAACTGCATTTTCAATGTCCCTTTTCATTAAAAAAATTACACTTTTTTATTTGTTTATCATTTGTTTGCACAATTATATGGTATCAAGTATTCCTATCTCAAGTTATTTGCTCACAGTCATATTGTTTCAAGTATTCCTATATAGTACTAATAATTTTCAAACAGATCATTTGGATCCATAGATGGTATCCTAACAGGTACTATCACTCCAGATCAATGTGGTTGATTGACTATTTAGTTGATAATCAGGTCTGGTTTGGTTTATTTGTTTTGTGGCATATAAACTGATCACCTAATTTCGGCCAGACAACCAAACCTTGTGATAGTAAAAAAAAGAAAAAAAAAAAGAAAAAATGAGAATCTGCCGAATAGTGGACTTTGCAGTCTCGACAGATCAGAGAGAGAGAGAGAGAGAGAGAGAGAGAGAGAGAGAGAGAGAGGTATGAAGACCTTGCTATAGAACTAAAAACTATGGAGTATGAAGGTGGCGGTGATACCAATTGTAATTGTTGCCCTTGGAACAATCTTCAAAGGGACTTGAAGACTTAGAAATCAGAGGATAAGTTGAAACCCTCCGGATTGCAGCATTACTAAGATCAGCCAGAATACTGAGAAGAGTCCTGGAGACTCGAGGAGACTTACTGTCGCTCAAACCCTAGTGAAAAGCCATCAGCTAACCATATCTACCAACCCCTCCGCTCGGGCAGGATATGACACAAGGTCACTTTTTTTTTAAAGTGGAGTTTGACAGGTTTGAATTCAGAGTTTTCCTTCTCCTAGACTAGTTGCAACACCAAAGCTGAAGAACCTAGTCTGCCCTACTATTTACCCATAGCTAGAGGGAGAATAATTGGATTCATACCTTTCCCAAGGGTATTAGCGCTAACACGGGTGTGAAGAACTCAGAAAGGACTAAAATAGTAATAATTCGTTTGCACAGTTATTTGGTATCAAGTATTTCTATCTAACACAAATAATCTGTACAAAATTATGATATCAAATACTCTTATCTACTACAAATAATTTATGCACAGTTAAATTCTTCAAAGTAACTATATTAATTGTAATTTGTTTACTTAAAACCATGTAACTATCACCAATAATTTGGAAGCAATTATATGATTTTTAGTGACTAACAATAGAAATAAAACTCTGAGTAAACAATTATAGCTTAAATCTTCTATTCTTAATACAAATAACTTATACACAGTTATATAGTATCAAGTATTCCAATCTAATACAAATGATTTTCAAACAGATTTATTTGACCCGTAGATTGAACTCTAACAGGTACTACCACCCTGGATAGACCTGAGAGTAACAAAAAGCTTTCTTCAAAACGTAAGGTGTAAAAAAATTATTATTTTTAGGGGAATATCATGTAATCAAAACGGATATTATTAAGTATTATTTATTGCCAAATTGGATAGCATTGAATCTCTAATCAAAAATAAAATTGCATAAATATATATAAGAGTGTACTTATCTTTGAACTGCTACATATTAATATTTTTGTGCACAATACTGTTGAATTTAGTGATAATACTTAATAATACTTAATAATACTATTAATACTTAATAATACATAATAATATTCGTTTTGAGCGAAAAACATTCCACTAAAAATCGTTAAATCCGGCTATCTTTGGTTTAGTAAAGAGTCAACTTTTCATTAAAAAAATTGGTTGAGGTGTATTTATTGGCGATACTGTACATCTATAATAATAATAATAATAATAATAATAATAATTATTATTATTATTATTATTGTTTTGATGTCTCCTTGGACATATCCATTTTTTATGATCTTCTCATATCAACCTTAGAAAAAAAATAAAAATAAAAAGAAAGGGAAGAATCTGTGCACAGAACATATACACGATTAATACAATCTTTCAAACTGAGTCGTAGTTTTTGAGGATTACGGCCAAAAAAGAAGTCAAAGGGATCTATTTTTTGCATGAAAATTAAATTAACTCCCGACCCCAACAACGACTAAGTGGTATTTACACGAGAGCTAATTGGATATCATGGTTATTCATCCCTTTTATAAACGGTTTGACTCAAACCAGCTATAGTTTACCATTATTTTACATTTTGCCAAATTTCCTTCTGGGAAGTCTAATTTGGTCATCACGACGTGAGCAGAAGCTCGAACTAAAATTTCGAGAGAAAAATGACATCAATCAAGTTATGACCACACAGCAGCCTACAAAAAACCCCCAAACAAACAAACTAAACATCAAAAGTAAATATTTATTTCTCTGTGCCTGACTCTCACTGCTTTGTCTGACTTCATGACCCTAAGCCTGTTAACCAAGGGCCTTATCTTTCTTGGCTTTCTGTAGTTCATCTCAGTTTCTGCAACCACTTTGCTTAGCTACAATACTGCCAATCAGACTATTTTGACCCTATCAGGTGCTACCACTCTGGGTCAGAGTGGACCTGGGAGCAATGGCAATGAAAGGGTACTCCATATTCTCCAAAGCTCCAAGATTCGAGCTTCACCATCCAATGGTTTGATATCATATCCATGACATTTGTTGATGGGGAATCTTATCTCTTTGCAGACATGCAGTCGGAGTATTCTGCTGCCCTAGCCGACTGGGCTGTTATCAATTGCTGATATTTGACACGAGAAAGCATGTTGTTTAACAGGAAAACACAAGTGGAAAACATAATAAAAGTGGTAAATAAATAAAATAAAAAAACACATAAATAGATAAAATAAACAAATAAATAAAGGAAAAAAATAAAGAAAATCAATTCAAAATTATAATTTCTTAAGTTTCTATTCCCTTGTGCTTTGAATAATATAAGCATTTTTAAAGTGTCAATGTTAATATCATCAGCTACAAGAATAAAAGCGACTTTTCCACTTTCTCCGGTTATGATATTTAACGTCATATAAGAATCATTTTTTTTCAAAAATTGATCAAATGTAACCCCTCGGCTTTTATATGGAAACTTAAGGTATATGTTAAGCCAACATTATAGACTAGCAGTACTTGTACAGAATCTGACTCAAGGATATTGTAATATTAAATGTATTAAAATCAACACCTCCGCCACAAACAGGAGTCGACACAAGATCAATTTTTAAGTGGAGTAAAGCTGGTTTAAATAAAGAGTTTCTCCTAGACTAGTTGCATAAGCAAGCTTAAAGAGCATAGTCTACCCTATTGTTTTTCCATAGCTGAGAGGGTAGGGAGAATAGATGGATTCATTCCTTTCCCAAGACTATGAGTGCGATGTGAAATGCAAACAGCTTCATCCAGGGTTTGAACTCAGGTTGCAGAGTTCGTTTCCAACGATGATTACCATTAGCACCGCCCTTGCAATACCAAATGTGACCGGGAGACATTATTCGAGGTATCTGGTAAACCAATTCTCAAACCTAACTCAATGATTATGTAATATCAAATGTAAATTAGGGAAGGTTTTTTTATACAGTAAGTGATAATGTGTCGTCAGTGATCGAACTAATAATCCTCGACTACCGGTTAAATTTACTAACCACTAAGCTACTCAACTAAGGACTTTTATCATTTTTCTGTTTATCTCTTCTTTTTCTTATCTTTCTTGTTTATTCTGCTATTTTTTCTCGCTTTTATCTTCTCACTTAACCCCCCCCCGACTTTTCCCCTAATAACGTTCTTCTCTATAACTCTTCATTCTGCTCATGGACACTCCTTCCGCAGTATCAGATTTCAACAATTTGATATCAAAATAAAACATTCTTTAAACAAACAACGAAAAATAAAACATTTAAAAAATTTAAATATCAAAAGAAGTTTTAAATTTTGAATTATTATGCTTTGCTTTGTTTTATCCTTTCGACGAATAAATGAAAAAAGTTTTACGGGAGAATTGTATCATTTCGTTAACACGCCAACCGACTTTCAGTGTGGAAAGCTGGGATAGGCTAAAATAGCGAACAACTCAAATTTCAGTCCCTCCTCTTATTAAACGCGGGTGTCACGTGATTGCTTCAATTTCTAATTGGTTGATTGATCACTTCCGGCATTCATTTTGACAATCATTTGCGTCTGTCTGCACCTCGGTTTTATTACTGTTTTTTTTTTTTATGGGGACGAATTTCGGTGCGTTTTGTTTTCTGGAATTGGAAGTGGAAAGGATGGATGTATTTTACATTTTTTTCTTTTTACTGTACTTATTTTATTCTTTATATTATTTTCTTTTAACGTTTTTTCTTGCTGCTTCCCAACTCTCCTTCTTATTCTCACTGTCTCCATTTTTGGCATTGTTCGATACCTTTCTTTCCCTTTCTAATGATTTTCGTTTTGTTTATAATTTTTCCCCTCTTTTGAACTTATTCACTGATTTTGTTTTCTCTCCTGTTTCCAGTGATTGTTTCCCATTTTTCCGAACTACTTTTTTTTTTTACTTCCTCTGATGTTTTTAATACTTTCTCCATCTCTCAATCGAATTAAACTCATTTTAAAAATTGTTTTCGATCTCTTCATGAAACTTAGTATAATAAAAATTACTTCGTTTCTTCATAATTTTTAGATAATCATGTGTAGAAATCCGAAAATAACAACAAATGATTAATAATAACTAGCTGAAACTGTGGAAATTTCACAGTTTGATTTGTATGTAAAAATTATATATATATATATATATATATATATATATATATATATATGTACACGTGGAAGAAATGATGCGAAAATTATAATTTGATGGTGTATTTATTCAATATAATCTATCACTCATGATGATCTGATAACCCTGAGATAGCGAAACGTTACATTAGATAAATGTATACTTCATAAAATTTTGATTTTCACCTCATAATTTATTCAATTCTATCGAAAATATATGATTAGTACATTTGAAAATATCAGAGGTAAAAGATTATACTGCCACCCACGATGAAACTTTCTATACGGGGGTGGGGGTTATATATATGTTTTTCTTCTCTTAATTCCGTTTCCTTCTTCTTTCCCTTTCTTTTCTTTTTCGTTCATTATTTTTTCCTCTCGTTCCGTTTTTGGCACAAGAACCTACTAAGCCATATATAAAAACAATTGAATCACTTTATCACTGAGGATGATGATGATGATGATTCGACTCGTAGTGCAAAAATTCTGAATGGTTTTTCGATTTATATATAACAGATAAGAATTAAAAAATCGTTTAAAAATGTTTGATAAATCAAAAAGTGCTCAAATGTTGGCCAGCAAAACAATATAAAACTGAAAGTCATGATTGTTTCTTTGTTCGAAAACTTTTCAATATTTGATAAGTTTAATATAATTACTTTAGTGCCCTGCTGGCTATCATTTTGAGCACTTTGGTAAATCAAACGTTTTTAAACGTATTTATTTGTACATGCAGTAAAATGGGCAAGCTAGACTGGCAAACCCTCACGAGTGAGTTCGAGTCTCATTAGGTGCCCTATCTAAGCAAAAAAGCTTATTAAATTACTACTATATATGCACCAAAATAAATTGAATAAATTACCTACCACGAAAAAACAAAACAAAAAACAAAACAAAACAATAAAAACCAAAACAAAAAATAAAAAACTAAACTCATGAAAAGAATACTTTAATCATTTAAAATCTTAACATTTTTGTAAAAGTAATCCCTCTTTTAATGTCCTAACTTTCTCCAATTTTGGTTTGCAAATCTCTTACTTGAACATTAAAATAGAAGAACACAATTTTTAGAATTTAAGGAATTGAACATCTTCACGACTTGTTAATTAGTGTTGATGATTACATACTGCCAATGAATTCCATTATCTTTAACTGCAAAAATTACGGAAATTTAGGTAGTTTTTTTAATTTCATGTATGCATATTTTTTTAGAGAAGTGAAATTATTTTTTGTCAAATATTTCTAACACGCACACATTTGTTTCACTTTTCTATCCTTCAGCGTACACCTAACTTGCTTCGCTTTTCTAACTAACCACTAAAAAGAAAGAAAAAAAAAGATGCAGTTTGCTTTACAAACAAAAGTTTATAAACATTTATGAAGAAATCGAAAATAAAAAGTTTAATTTGAGGAGGAGGTAATTTACAAAGCTCTAGGCTTCGATGTGGCACAAGGCCGAATGAATGAGACACCCAATGAGACTCAAACTCACTCGTGTAGGTTTGGGGCACCTCAGGTGGTGTAATGGTTAGCAAGGTAGACTAGCAAACCTACACGAGTGAGTTCGATTCTCATTGGGTGCCCCATTCATGCGGCCTTGCGCTACATCTAAGCAAAAAAAGCTTAGTAAATTAACACTCGTGTAGGTTTGCCAGTCTACCCACAGAGGGTTTAATTTGAGCAGGAGAGTAACAGAGTATCACACACACACACACACACACACACACACACACACACACACACACAGTAGGTATAATATACGGAAAAGTGGTGGTACAATCGCTGGAAACGAGAGAGAAAACAAAATCCGTGTTTAACTTCAAAGTGAAAAAAAAAAAAAAAACAAATAGAAATAAAAGGAAAATTATAAAAACAAAAAAGATGCCAAACATGGTAACAGAGTAAGAAGAAGCAAGAGAAGGGGGAGACAACAAAATGAAGATGAAAAAAAAAAAAAAAAAGGAGAAATAAAACAAGAACTGTGAAAAAAGCGAAATGTAAGATACCCAAAATAAGTAAGTAAAGTTGGTGACCGTAGTCGATGGTAACCAGAAGGCTCCCTTTTCGATAGCTACTACAGCAAGGTTAGGAGAGGGCACTACTCCTTTTCCTGGATTGCTCCACTTTACCCTTGATCCTTACCTTATAATGCTGAGTGTTAAGCAAGGTAGCATCAAGTACCATTTTTTGAGTCGTTGGTATGACTCGACCTGGGATTGTACCCAGGTCTCCCGGGCCATTGGCGAACACTCTAACCATTATGCCAATGTCCGGTATGAAATTACCTAATTAAAAAAAATGTCAACTTCTTTTATTTTTATTATTTTAAAGCATTAAAGCAATGTTTTTTTTTTCAAAAATATTTTTTACTTTTTGGTTATTCTCAGCTCATAAGATTTCAGTGATCAACTGAAAATTTTAAAATGTCATTGTGTCTTTTAAATGAATTTTTTAAGGATAATTATTGACAATATTTTTCTTTCATTGTAAATAGTTTGGTAACGTTACGGCGAAATTAGCTATCACATTTACTGATTCGTAGTTCCGAAAATAAATAGATAAAAAAAATGATTTTTCTTAATATCACGTCCTAATGTCTACAGTGTAAACTTCATCTAAGGTAAAAAAAAAAAATAAAAATAAAGAAAGAACAAAACAAAACAAACAAAAACACACAGCGTTTCTAAATACTGGAAACAAATAACGCATTTCCCGACACATAAGACGCACATTTAGCATTAACATAACTGCCAAAATCACTGTGTTCCATTAGCTGGTATTCGGCTCATTGGCCTATGGATAGAGTGTTCGCTCATGGGTCCGGGAGACCTGGGTTCAATCCCAGGTCGAGTCATACCAAAGACTTTAAAAATGGTACTTGATACCTTCTTGCTTAACACTCAGCAATATAAGGTACGTACCAAGGGTAAAGTGGAGCAATCCAGTGAAAGGAGTAGCGCCCTCCCCTGGTTCAATCCTAGGTCGAGTCATACCAAAGACTCAAAAAATGGTACTTGATGTCCCTTTTCTTAGCACTCAGCATTATAAGGTGAGGATCAAAGGTAAAGTGGAGCAATCCTAGGAATGGAGTATCACCCCCTACACCTCAGTGTAGTAGCTATTGAAAAGGGAGCCTTCTGGTTGCCCTCGACTACGGTCGCCAACTTTACTTACTATGAGTAGAGGGTTATCTACTCAAGTTTGATATCGACAACTATGTAGCTTGGAAGGGTTGTAGTGAGTAGTAGTCCCTCGAATATCTTTGTAAACTATGCGTCTTATATATCGGGAATGATGAAAATGCATTTTACAATAAAATTACTTTTCAGAAAGCTTTTGGAGTTTTTTTTTTTAAATCAGAATCCGCTTTTTCATCAAACGCAGGTGTTCATTTTTCAATTTTTTCGACACCTAAGAAATTAACATTTTCAATGAGTAAAAAATTTAATTTGACCCGAAAGTTCTTTGTGGCATGAGTAAGAAAATTCTAATATAAGAATTTTTTGAGTACATTTGATAGAATCGGATATATCTGTTTTTGAAAACTTATATTACCATATTTACTCAACCCCTCCGCTCGGGCAGGATATGACATAAGGTCAATTTTTTAAGCGGAGTTTAACAGGTTTCAATTCAGAGTATTCCTTCTCTTAGACTAGTTGCCTCACCAAGGCTGAAGAACCAAGTCTGTCCTACTGTTTACCTATAGCTGAAGAGAGAATAATTGGATTCATACCTTTCCCAAGGGTATTAGTGCTATGTGAAATGCAATCAGTCTCGTCCAGGATTTGAACTCGTGTGCCGTGTCCATTTCCTATGACGATAACCATTACACCACGGGCACCTCCAAAAACTTATATTACTGAGTAAAATAAATCAATAAAAACATTTATATGGGCAACTCTATGTTGGCTGTCCTAGGGTTAGATCCCGTGGAAACCATTCCATCCTTGCACGCAATTTGAGAAGCACTAATCATGATTACCCAGAAACCCTGTCATTCTAAGGAAGAAGCTTATTTGTTTTGATTTGTACATCAGAATATTTTTTCAGTAAAGTAATTATCTATGTGTCAATACTGCAAAAATATTTTCATTTATTGTATTGTTTTAGAAGACTATTAAAGTATGTAACCCTGAAGACCTGCCAGAGGCGATGAATGATATGGAGACGTGGAGAGAGAGGGTCAGGGATATCCGTGCTAGCTGCACGTCATGATGATGATGATGATTGCCATATTTGAACATTTTCCCCGAAAAATAGTTGGCTATCCATGTTTGTAAGCGAATGCAGCAATCTGACTAGAGCTACCATGATTGGGTGCGAGAAAGTGATCCATTGGGAACTATTCAAGAGATTGAAGTTTGATAAAATTGAGAAAATGAGACACACATAATTCTCCGAGATTCTGAGATACAAACGGATTATCCGATCCAAGCCAGAAGACCAGACCTAGTTACAGTTAACAAGAATATTGGTTCGGTTTAATTTATCAAAGGAATATCAACCCCTTATGGATTACTTGAAACTGAAGTTTAATTCATTTGCAAAAGTTTGATTATAATCATAACGATATCTTCTATGTTCCATTGTAATCAATTTTAGTCACACTTTGGCCAATCAAATAATAATTATTATTTGTTTGCACCCAGTTACATGGTTTCAAGAATTCCTAAGATCCTAACAGGTACTATTGCTCCGGGTCTGGGTGGAACTGGTAGTAATAGCGATGGAGGAGTTTACCTCATTTCTAGATCTCTTTGAAATATTATCAATCAATAACCATCAAAGTAGGGCCTAGAATATGTCAATCGCCTCCACTGCAAAAGGGTAAGACCCCCCCCAAAAAAATTATATCCTCGGTATGACTAAACTGTATCGGGTTGTGAGGCTTTAGCTATGGAGTCTGGAGTCACACTTTCGTTACCATTAATCCTACGTCCACTCTGACTTGTATTGTTAATAATGGCTATGGTTTTATATTGGATCAAATAGATCTGTTTGGAAATGATTACTTTTTGGTAGAAATACTTCAAACCACTTAATTAAATACAAATTATTAGTATTAAGGATAGTTACTTAAAGCTATAATTGTTTACGGATTATGATTATTGTTATTTTTAGTAGTAGTAACTTGTAACCATGTAACTAGTTAAAAAAAAAAGAAAGACTGACTTCAGTGTTAAATAACCCGACAAAAGATTGATGTTCTATAAAACTAATGAGACAGTCAACAACTAAAATCAAGATCGTTGCTTCATTATAAATCAATTCAGTATTTATAGATATTCCTTGATGTTACGCCAGAGACATGACTTTTGTTTTTCTGACATGCACACAATCATACAATTTTTTTTATTAGATGCAAAATGAATCATCTAAAAATAAGTGTTAACGAATTCATTAATGTATTGAGTAATTTCTACCCCCTTTTATTGTTTGAGAATAGAATAAAAATTACGCTGGCTCCTCTCACTAGAAATTTTAACTTAGTTGAAAATACCTTTATGAGTGAATGATACCAGCATAATGAGGAGAAGGTAAACTGTAAGATTCTAGCGATTAACTTCACTTGGTCTCTCTCTCTCTCTCTCACACACACACACACACACACACACACACACACGTCATTCAAAAGATTCTTTGCCTTATCCAGAAAGAAGAGCTATAGTTGAACAGTTTTGTTGTGGTAATAAACTACAACTTCTTAAAAATCTAGAAAAACTAATTGAGATTTCTGTCTTAATTTCCCCAGTCGGCTGGGGCTGTAGAATACACCGACTGCATCTCTGTAGAGGGGTAAGACCACCCTCCAATGAGTGTCCTGAAAATGACACTAAACGATCTTATGGTGAGGTTCCAGTAATGCTGGAGCTTTGGGGAATGTGAGTACTGCCATCGCCCTCGGGTCCACTCTGGCCCGGAGTGGTAGCATCCTATCTATGGGTTAAATAGAACTAACATGAGTACTTATGCTAAACTAAATTACTTAATAGAGAACTGTTTTGATATCTAAACCGCGTACTTATGCTAAACTGAACTGCTTGGTGTAGAACTGTTTGAAAAAGAACAGTTTTTGACATGGAAAGTGTACTTACGCTAAATTGAATTGCTTAAAATAGAACAGTTTTGCCATTTAACTGTGTTTAAACAAAAACTATTCTTATACTAAACTGAATTGTTTGAAATAGAACTGTTTATTTGCATAAAATGGATTTGGCATTAAATTACCTACAAATGTTGATATGCCATAAAAACAAACAAACAAACAAATTCTGTCTTAATGTCTGTGCAGGTGAGCAATGCACGATAAATAAAAAATTTGGGTGAGGCTTTAAAAGTTTTGTACCACCCTCCGGTGTTTGTGTGTGGAAAAAAATTGAAAAACCAACAAATCCAAAGTGAAGATTTTAATCTAATTAGGATTAGTTTGTTTTTCATTTTTTCACCATATTATTGGATTATTGTCCATTATTTACTTTGAGTATATATATATATATATATATATATATATATATATATATATATATATATGCTTTTCCAGGCAGCGATCGTGTCGATACTGCTGTATGGATGCACAACATGGACACAAACAAAATGTACGGAGAAAAACTTGACGGCAACTACACAAGAATTCTGCGAGCAATATTGAACAAGTCATGGAGGCAGCACCCCACAAAGCAGTCGCTGTACGGCCACTTACCACCCATCACGAAAACTATCCAAGTTAGACGAACCAGACATGCGGTACACAGCGGGAGAAGTAAGGACGTGCTCATAAGTGATGTATTCCTGTGGACCCCTTCACATGGACGAGCAAAGGAAGGATGACCGGCTAGAACTTACTTACCGCAGCTCTGTGCCGATACGGGATGTAGCCTTGAAGACCTGCCGGAAACAATGGACGATAGAGAAGGATAGCGAGAAAGGGTCATGGATATCCATGCTGATGGCGCGACATGATTATATATATATATATATAAGTAAAGTAAAGTTAGCGACCATAGTCGAGGGTGACCCGAAGGCTCCCTTTTCGATAGCTACTACACCAAGGTGTAGGGGAGGGCGCTACTCCATTCCCAGGATTGCTCCACTTTACCCTTGAACCGTACCTTATAATGCTGAGTGTTAAGCAAGGTGGTATCAAGTACCATAAATCGCGAGTTGAGCACTTTCTTTGCTCTTGTTACTATGAAAAAAATTGAGCACTTTCTTTGCTCTTGTTACTATGAAAAAAAAAGGTTAATTTTATAATTGGCTCCATTGTCTTGTGTTGAGCACTTTAGTAATTGTAGCATTGCAGGATTCGCGGAGGGTTTTTTGGTTTTCTTTTGACCATTGACTGCGTATCCCTTGATTTTTTTCAAGGGGTCGGACGAGGTTGGCCTTTTCTTTCTTTTTGAACCAAATTTTTTTTCTTTTTCCCCTGAGCGGTGATTCGAAATACTTTTTTCTCTTGTTCCTGGCCAGGGTTTTTTTTTTTTTTTTCTGGTACCGTGAATACTGGTAGATATTAGATTAGTATATATATATATATATATAACACTCAAACACAAACGGCCATGAACAATTTTTAAAATCATTTATTGGCAGTTGTTTGCTAAGTAAATCTGAATGCCATTACTTTTGTAATTGGTTCAGTCCCCATTGGGTGCACACTACTTTCCATTGTTCCCGACTAAGCTGGGATGAATACTCGTGCAGGACATCGTAGTAAGCGAGTTCGAACTCCAGTCACACTATTACGTTCACTTTCAGATTAATACCCTTGCGAAAGGCATGAACCCCCTTATTCCCCTAGCTATGGATTAAATATTACCACTACTGTTCTTCTACAAGGATGGCATTATCATTAAATAACCTGGAAATTCGATAAGCTATTAAAAACAAAGAAACCAAACTAAACTTATTAAGTTTTGTGTATTCTGACATAAAGTTAGAATTGTAGGGCATCCAGTGAGGAGCTTCTTAGGATTAAACTCATTGCTTAGTAGACATGGATGAGCTCTCTCAGAATCACTTTTAAATTTTACCAATACTTACCAAATAAACTATTTGTAATAAGTTATTTGTACATATCTGTCTATCAAGATACGTGTATCATACATTCATTTGTGAATATACATGTGGTGAAGGCACGCGTGAAACGTAGCGATTATCGTCGTAGGAAATTGACGCGGTGACCTGAGTTCGAATCCCAGGCATTTTACTTCACACTTATACTCTTAATAAAGGCAGGAATCAATATCTTCTCCCCCTTGTCCAACTATAGGAATGGTAGTCTTGGTGTGATAACTGGTCTAGAAGGAGGAAAAATCTGAATTTAAATCATCTGTGTTCTGCTTAAAAATCTATTGTGTAGAGATAAGGGAGGAGATGGTTGGGAAATAGGGTGTGAAGTGGGGGTCAGAGAAAGATTTAAATTGCCAAAATGGATAAAATTTTTAAAAAAAATCATTATTACTTTTACGAGATTATTTTATTCTGATATAACTACAAAACTGTAAGTTTAGATTTCATTATTTTTGTTAAGGTCTTGTGTTGTATTTAAATCAAATTCTTAAATATTTATACATTAACAGAATAAGACAAAGACGCATGTCTTCGAATGTTACACTCCGCTCTCACCCTTGATAAATATTCCACTTTGATGGAGAGGTAAGGAAGAGAAAAAAAAGTAAGAGAGAAAAGAAAACAAATATAAAGAGAGAGAGAGAGAGAGAGAGAGAGAGAGAGAGAGAGAGAGAGAGAGAGAGAGAGAGAGAGAGAGAGTTGGATGACTAAAAGAATGAAATGAAGAAAGCTTATTTTGAAAACTTACCTTGAACGCTGATTTTTAAATGAAAATGACATAATTTTTAATAAATGATAATACAATTTTCAGAAAGTCAATAAACAATTCAATTTTAATATAATTTTCCGTAATTATTAACAGATGAAAATTATGATAACATTAGAATTAGACTAATTACTCTTTTTATTTGTTAATTATTCAAAGACGCAGGTGACGTGTGAAATAAATAATGACAATTCATAAAATAATTGACACAAAAATTATTATACAAGCGTAAAGAGAGAATAAATTTTTGATTTTAATCAAGGTTTTATTTTTAACAAAGTTTGCAATTTTAGCAGTTTAAAAAAAAAAATCTATATATCAAAATAAAAAAAAATCATAAAAAGTAGAACTTTTAAATTTAATTCCAAATTTAGTCTTTTTCGTAAGCAACTATATGGGTTCAAGAAGACATTGATAATAATAATGTTAACAATTATAATCCCAAGTAACTATTCTTAATACTAATAATTAGTTCCAAAGTTTTTAAGCATTTCTCTTTTATAATAATAATTTGTAAGGACCAATATGGTTTCTAGTAACTATCCCAATTTAATATAATAATAATTTGTTTGCACTTATATGGTTTCAAGTTTGTTTCGTTGTTTAATGGCATATCAACCTTCGTGGATTAGTTAGTGCCAAAGCCATCCTTGTAGAAGAAGAGTTGTGGTACTATTTAATCCATAGCTGGGGGAGATAAGGGGTTTGGTACCTTTCCCAATGGTATTAGCCTGAAAGTGAATAGCGCAGCTGAAGTTTAAACTCCTTTACTACGAGACTGCAGTCCAGCATTTTAGCTACAACGCCATGGGAACTCCCACCAAATTGTTTCAAGTATTTATACCAAATACTTAGTTATTCAATGGTTTTGCAGACAATTATATGATTTCAAGAGACAAATAATTTCCAAATAGCTTCAAATAACTGTTCTCAATACTATTAATTTGAACACAAAATAAATGGTTTCAGCGAAGTACAGTTGGTTTTATTTCACTATTTTTTTTCTTCTAGAAGAGCCAGTCTGATCTACTACTTTTTAAATATCTGGATTAATGCCTCCCTCAAGTGCATCAGCCCTGTCGGCTCATAAATTTCTCGTGAATGGGTATGCACAGGATAGAAAGAGCAGAGGCAGGCCATCTTTGTTAACTGCTAAAGTTCTTGATAATATGATTCAGCGTTTAATTCATTTCTAGAGATTTTTAGAAAACTCTCTTCTCTGATTTGGTTGTCCTCAACAACTGTTTTCAGGGTGACAAAGAAGCTGAAACAGTTTAAGTACACGTTGTTAAAAGAACATTAGAAAACATCCGAGAAAGCTATCTTCTCAGATTAAGTTTTCAGGACAACAAAGAAGTTAAACTAGTTTGAATACGAGTTGTCAAAAAGACAATTTCATCCTTTTCGTAACACCCTGTATAGAAATATATACAGATTGGGCTGTCTACAACTACTGTTTTCAGAATGACATAGAAGTTAAAATAGTTTAAATACAAATTGTCAGAAAAACGGTTGCATCCTTTTTGTAACATCCTGTATAATCAAAATGGCGGCCAATATGAAGAGCTCTTGGAAAATTAGTCTGTAATTTTGATAAAAGGTACTTTTTATTTTCGATTAGACTTTGAATACATATATATATATATATATATATATATATATATATATATATATATATATATATATATAGATAGATAGATAGATTCTAGACATGCAGCATGAATAATATCAACATGACAAGACAGTTTTCACGTTCAGATGGTCTAATAAAATGCAGCCATTGAAGGAATCAAAGTAAATCACAACTATCTCTCCCTTTATTTATACTATAAATGGGCCCGTCACTTGATACACGGCTTCGTTATTGTAGTTCACATTTGCTTAATTACTTGTGTGTGCCGCTGTGTTATTCAATGTTTATATTCCATTCATTCACCATTCACTCTTTCTATCTCTGTCTTTGCTTCGTTAGTCCTTTCCATTCATCCCCTTAGGACCGATTCCTGTCAAAATGGAGACCCCCACCTTCCCGCGGCCATATTGTATCCTCCGACGACACCGTTCTAATCAGCCTGTCGGGACAGCTGTGTTCGTCAGGCTGCAATCACCTACAGATACATCCAGTTATCTCTGGCAAGGCACCCAGCAGCGGACAGTCTGCAAAGAATATGGAGGTGGAATTAGGGTAAAGGGGTTATAAGTGGGTATGTGAGTATATTACCTGACGTTCTTGGAAATTGGCGCTCTAAATCAGTTATTGGCTGTTGTTGTTTGACTGGAGTTTGGGTCTTCCTATACTGCAAGCGAGTGGGCTCCTGGGGTGGATAAAGAGACAAAGAAAGAAAAAAAGTGGGTGTTTGGGACAATCAAGAAATAAAGAGAAGAAGAAGAGAAGCGGAGCAGAAGCAACCAAGAGAGAAAAAAAAAGGAGAAAGAACGATAATGTCTATGAAGACTAACTCTGGTTTACATTTAAATAAGGATGCAATGAAAGCAAACAATTATTTTTTAAAATTGAAGCTACTTTCATTCTGGTGTTATAAGTATAAAAAATGAAAAATGAAAAGAAAAAAACAAAACAAAGGAGGTAATATTGAAAAAATGGATCCTTAAAATCCTCAATGCTTCTATGGTATAAACGCACACGTGCCTGTGGTGTAATGGTTATCATCGCAGGAATTGGACACGGCGACACGAGTTCAAATCCTGGACTGATTGCATTTCACATAGCACTAATACCCTTGGGAAAGGTATGAATCCAATTATTCTCCCTCCAGCTATGGGTAAATAGTAGGGCAGACTAGGTTCTTCAGCCTTCGTGAGGCAACTAGTCTAGGAGAAAGAAAACTCTGAATTCAAACCTGCTAAACTCCGCTTAAAAATTGACCTCGTGTCGTATCCTGCTCGAATGGAGGGGTTGGTAAATATGATAAACGCACACGAGACATATATATGGTGTAATCGGATTGGTAGCTGCTGTCGGCAGGACTAAAAATACGCTCACGGTATCCCTTGTGGATGGGTAAGACCCCTAACCATCAAAAATGATCTGGGTATGATACTAAACTGCATCTAAACTGCAGTTTTTGGAGATCTGGGGTGTGTGGAGTATCTCTTCATTACCATTACTCCCATGTCCATTCTAACTCAGGGTGATAGTGTCTGTTAGGATCCTATATATGGATAAATAGATCCGTATAAAAATTATTCGGATTCGACTGGACCATGTGAAAAAAATCTTACTACACAAAACATGCAAACATAAATATATTATGAACGCGATTCTCTAACCTTTTGGCAAAAATAACTCGAAACCTTAAAATCAATCAACCAATCAAATTGGCGTTCTCATTTTCAGTGTTATTATACTTTAAACGTTTCGTTTTGTGTCTGTCTGGGAATTTCGAACTAAATCCTTTCTTCAACTCACGGAGTAATGACACATATTTTGGTTTAAGCAGGCAAAATGATAAGTTTAAGGCTTTAAGTTTTCACTCATAAATTATCCTACGGGACAATAGCGTAGTGGATATAAGCGTTGGTATTTAGATATTTGATGGTGTAGAGTTCTTACCCTGAGTTATATGGCTTTGTAGAGTGAAAGTGACAATCGACATCTCCAGGGTGAATTAACGAGTGAGAATTTAAATGTGAAATATCTGCTAAATATGTTCGATGAAATGAGAATAGTCTTACCCCTTTGGATCGAATAAAGTATTAAGGTTTGATCTTCCAATAATATCATCGACTGCAATAATTACTCAAAGAAAGCTGTAGTGTATAACAACTAAAACGTTGTGGCCATTCTAACTACCAAGATGGTGACACCAGCCCGACTACACCAGTGAATATTTTCTGTCATGCTCTTTTTTTGGGTGGTGGTGGTTATCCCTCAGCAGCGGATACTGTCAGCGTATTCTAAGCCCCGCTGACAGGGTAGCCTCAAGATGAGTTCACTTCTTCATGTGTCTGCCGTAATCTGTAACTTTAAGTATACTTCATCAGCATGTCACGCGACGAGCACAGATTTCCCTGACTTTCCTTCCCCATTCGTCTCTATCGTCCACCGTGGAGGTGCCCGTGGTGTAGTCGTTATCGTTGTAGGAAATGGACACGGCGACACGAGTTCAAATCCTGGACGAGACTGATTGCATTTCACATAGCACTAATACCCTTGGGAAAGGTGTGAATCCAATTATTCTCCCTCCAGCTATGGGTAAATAGTAGGACAGACTAGGTTCTTCAGCCTTGGTTAGGCAACTAGTCTAGGAGAAGGAAAACTCTGAATTCAAACCTATTAAACTCCGCTTAAAAATTGACCTTGTGTCATATCCTGCCCGAGCGGAGGGGTTGGTAAATAGTGTCTCTATCGTCCATTGCATTCGGCAGGTTTTTGAGACTACAACCTGTGTCTGTACAGAGCTGTTATAGATAGGTTCAAGCCAGACGTCCAACACCTGCTCGTCCGTGTGAAAGAGTCCACAGTAGAACATCGCTTATGAGCTCGCCCCTACTTCTCTAGCAGTGTCCTGCATGTCTTGTTCATGTGATTTGAATGGTTTTAGAGATGGGAGATAAGTGACCATATAGCTGCCGTTTTATGGGATACTGCTTTCAGGATTTCATTCCCTTCGTCAGCATATGCAAATGAATTGGTGTATATAACTTTTACTCGACGTAAGTGGATCCACTTTTTAGCCATTAGGTCGTGTGTAACGAAGGACAGTCTATTAGTATTGATTTGGAGCTTAAAAACCTAATGACGTTTGTCTGCCAATCTAACTGAACCAGACTGGTTTATTTGCTTAACGGCATATCAACTCCTTATGGGTTATTTAATGCTGGAACTTGATTAATTTCTAAATGACTGATTACAATTAAAACTGTTTCCAATGTTCTATTGTACTTTTTTTTATTTGTCTATAATCATTTCTTTGCACACAGTTGTGGTTTTTAACTATTCCTATCCAATAATAATGATAATAATTTTCTAACAGATCTATGAGACCATAGATAAGAGCCTTACGAGTAGTTTCTGGGAATTGTGGTAATAACTTCGAGTGTTATTTAATGGCAAAGCCATCCTTGTAGAACTATAGTGGTGCTATTTAAACCATAGTTGAAGGGGATAAGTGAGTTCTCCAATCAATCAACCAATCAACCGAAAGTGAACGTAATAGCATGATTGGAGTTCGAACTCCCTGACAACAATGTCACTGTCTAGCACGTTAGCCACTGCGTTACAAAGAGTCCCCACACCTTTTCAGATAAATTAACATGAAAAATTTTGCAACTGTGTTCATAGCTTGAGCAGATATGGAAGTTATGAGTGGTGATGGCATGCAAGGGATGAGACATTTCATCAAGACATTTAGTGATATAACAGGGAGAAGCGTATTCATGTCTTCTCCATGTTCGCTTGTGTAAAAACCAAACAAAAACATAAAAAATCGACAAAAAAAAAAAACAAAAAAAAAAAAAACAAATAAAACAAAACAAAACAAAAAACAACAAAACGAAGAAAAAAAAAAAAAGAAAATAGACAAAAGAAAAAAATCAAAACAAAACAAAAAACAGGATTTGATTCTGTTAACTTTTAAACGCCTGTATTCGTTGCACCATGTGTTCTGGACATATGGCGCAACGGATGTAGGTGTTTTAAAAAGTGCTTCTAAGTGATATCATCTGAAGGTTGTTGGTTCAATCCTGACCACAGGTAAATAACAAAGAATACTTACTATAGCTTAACACTTGTATTCGGTTACGGTTAACGGAATTAGAACTATCTACCATCGTGGATTAAATCAAGGGTTCGGTTCGAAGTTCCCTGTAAGCTCCCGAGTTCGACATGAAACACCGGAAGAAGGCTGAAAGACGCATTGGCCAAAATATAACAATAAAGATGAAGACAGTAGTCCGAATACTCTAAGCGGTAAAAATACATAGTCTGACTGGAACGTATCAAGTCATTTCAATATTTCTATAACAGGTTTTATCAACTCGATAAAAAATTGCCAACCAGTCAGAGGATACCTTACTGTGTATGCGTCAAATACTCTTCCGAGATATAACCCTATCAGCAATGAGACGCCATTCAATAGGCATGTGTATCACGTGACCGTCACACTGACAATGATCGAGAGTGTAGATTCTTTATATATGTGTAAGAGTTTTCTTTTCAAGACATCAACTCATCCCGGCTTGTCAGACCTCATATCCATGGTAAATTTGACTCCTTACAGCAGTTGACTTTTACTAAAGCTAGAATAATTATAAAAAAGGTCGTGGATGAGAGTAATGAGATCACAACGAGACAGGTGGTGATGATACAGGAAAAGGATTTTGCAGACTGTTTTGAAAGGTTGCTGGTAAAAGTGTGTGATTTATTAGGAAGAGAACTTTGAAGAGTTAATTTTAAACCGGAGACTGCTGGTTTGGATTCAGAGTTTTCATTCTCCTAAACTTGTTGCCTCATCAAGGTTAAAAAAAGGCTATCCTACAATTTATCCATACCTTGGGGGAGAACATGTGGATTGATGCCTTTTACAAGGGAATTAGCGTGAAAGGAAACGCAAACTGCTTGGTCCAGGATTCGAATTCAGGTCGTTGATTCTATTACCTTGAAAGACAACCGTTGCACTAAGCGTGCTTGTTTTGTAAAATGCACACACAAAAGTTAGGGTTTTAGAAACTAGTAAACTGGCTTTAATCACTACATTTTGATGTGTTGAATATATTTGAGCAACTTTGAGAAAAGCAAAATTTTAACGTACAGAAGACTTGATGAGAACATGTCTGAAACAGCACAGTTTGTAGAATGTTTATCTTATTTACCCAACCCCTCCGCTCGGGCAGGATATGACATAAGGTCAATTTTTCAAGCGGAGTTTAACAGGTTTGAATTCAGAGTTTTTCCCTTTTCCTAGATTAGTTGCCTCACCAAGGCTGAAGAACCTAGTTTGCCCTACTATTTACCCATAGCTGGAGGGAGAATAATTGGATTCATACCTTTCCCAAGGGTATTAGTGCTATGTGAAATGCAGTCAGTCCAGGATTTGAGCTCGTGTCTCCGTGTCCAATTCCTGCGACAATAACCATTACACCATTGTAGAATGTTTATGTTCATCTGTGGTGCGTACCTGTAGGACATCATTCAAGGAGGGAAAAATCATCAACCACTGACAAGACATTGGTTTGCCAAGACTTATCGATAAGAGAAGAGCGCAGAGGCTTTGCCGTCAAGTGCGTGATCTCTGAAAGGTTGCTGTAGTACAAATTATTCATAGCTTCAATCGAGATGAATAAAGGGAGGTATTAAAATGCACTATACGTCATTTTTTTATTGCTTAAGAGACCAACTAGAAAACTAATGTCTACCATCAAAAGCGAACTTCAGTCGTTTGTAATTTGGTTTGGCTTCTTTGATTAATGGCATATCAACCTTCTTGTATTATTTAATGCTAAAGCCGTCCTTGTAGGAGAATACTAGTGGTACTATTTAACTCATAGCTGGAGGGATAAGGTGGTTCATAACTTTTCCAAACGCAATAATTTGCAAGTGAATGTAATAGCGCGACTGGAGTTCGAACTCAATGAGATGTTGTAGTTCACCACTACGTCACGGGGATTCCCCTATTGTTAGAACTGAAACTTGTATTAATAAAAGATAATTCCGATAATTCCCGCTTTTTTCCGAAATAAGATAGACGGTAAGATACAGAGTGTAATAAAGAATATAAAGACTGATTCTTGGAATTCAAATTAAATTGATACGCTTGGGAAATGTATGGATCTCCTTATCCCTTCTAGCTATGGGTTAAATAGTACCCCTAGAGTTATTATACAAAGATGGCATTAAAAATAACTCACGAAGTTTGATATGCCATTAAACAAAGAAACGAACCAAATTGATTTGGTACGACAGAATGACAAATTCGCACCGTTGGTATATTGATCTTTCTTCAAACTAGAATTCGATAATCCGCCTTTTGATTGATTGAATGAATTTAACGGCATGTCAACACGTCTAGAGTTATTTCATACCTAGAGACTAGGGAATCGCGTAAATTGTATGTTCAGATTTACTTTTATTAATTTCTTAATTTTTTTTCACACAGTTAGATGATATCAAGTATTCTTATCAAATACCAATAATTTTCAAACAGATCTATTTGACTTATATGACAATAACAGGTACTACTAATCCAGGTCAGAGTGGACCTGGAAGTAATGTAATGAAGAAATACTCCACACGTCTTAGATCTCCAGAACTGTAGCCTCACTACTAGATGCAGTTTCGTGTCATACTCATTAAACTCCGTTTTGGGGGGAGGGGTCATTTCCCTTTGCGGGAGATACAGTCAGCATATTTTAAGCCTCGCCGACAAGTCGATCACGTTTTGAATCAGTCAATCTTTGAAGGAAGGTTTAAGATTCTAAAATACTGGGTGTGATCAAATGGTGTCAAGATTGAAGCTTAAATTTTAGAATTAAAAGGAAAATTTAAATTAAAACGTGTGCAAAGCTGAGTAATTCATATAATAAAATGATGATGTCTAGAGGTCTAGATGCTTTCTGATCAGCTATCTCGATATTTCTTTAATTAGTAGTTTTGATGAAACGCAATGTTGTGTAACTGCAGAACTCTGTACTCATCAGGTATATCTCTGAAAGGCATTTTATTTCCTAATCTGAAAACTCATCTCAAAAGAAACACTTCTACCAACGAGTTTCCCATTAGTTGGAGCACATTTGAGACTCCTCTTTTTGAGAAACTGAGTCATCGTATTTATTTTAATAGCCTTCATATCGTCAGATCTGACCCTTGAGATGACTTTTCACTTTAGGTAAAAAGTCTGAGGGAGTTAAACTGAAAATTCATCTCAAGAGAAAGATTTGAGAATGTGGCATACATTAAAAAATAAAACAAAATGGTACTCTTTCACACTATATTATTAAAGGAGTTTTAGAGGTACTTCAATTAATGGAAAACTCGCAGAGATAACTGTGGAATATTGTGAAGAAAATTAACCTTTCATTCATCGTCCATTCCGGTCTTAGTAAATACAGCTTCATTTCTCAATCCTTTTTTAACACAACTTGTATTTTGTAGAAAATTAACCCATAATTCATTGTTCACTTCCGTCTTAGGAAATAAAGCCTTAATCTCGATACTTTTTATACACACTTCATGCGTATGTGTAGTTATCTTGGTTTGTTTGGTTTCTTTGTTTACTGGCATATCAACCTTCGTGGGTTATTTAATACCAAAGCCATCTTTGTAGAATAGCAATGATACTATTTAACCCATAACTGGAGAGATAAAGAGGTTCATATATTTCCCTAAGGTATTAGTTTGAAAATGAAGGTAAGAGCGAGACTAGAGTTCGAACTCACTTACTTGCAGTCCAGTACTTTTTCAATTACGCCATAGTGACTCCCTAAATGACACTAAAGTGCACTGTGGATAAACAAGCTGATAGAGGTAATGTAATGGTTTTGGAAACTTCGTGCTTGAAAACATTTGATCCTATGATTAACACGGAAGGTCCCATTTACTTCAATATCATTGAAGACTAAGTACTCCCTCCCTTTATCGTGGCAGTCTTCTATGATGGCAATAGCATCTTTCAGCAGGTCAATGTACCCTGTCATACTTCATAAGTTGTATGGAAATGGTTTTGGGAACATGAAAAAGATTTCTCTGTATTGCTCTGGTCACCAAACTCGCTGGATATCAATCCTATTAATCACTTATGGGATTTGTTAGATTATTATGCTCCTTCTGCCCAAAGGAAAACCTCGCTATGATGGCTTAAGGTTATATATATATATATATATATAAATTGTTGGTATATATATATATATATATATATATATATATATATATACGTTGTATTATCTTATCAATGACAGGGGAATCATCTTTACTAATGAGAAATAAAATAAAACAAAATGAATATAAAAGAGGAAAGAAACATTAGTTATATCTTGGATGATGAACATGAAATGTAATACACTCTTCTAATTTTCTCAAGATGTAATATCAGTTCATATGATCTGGAAAAGTTTTAGATTAGATTCATGTTTGATTTGGTTTTATGGCATATCAACCATTTAGGGTTATTTCATACCGAATCCTGTTTATACATGCGCATTAAATATATACGATTTGTAAACACATTTTGTTGTTCAAGTATTACAATGTATCACTATCAATTCAATTAAACATCAGTTATTTGTTTATACACAATTAAATGGTCAAATAGTTCTATTTCTAACAGTTCAACTTAGCGTAAGCCATTTGTTTGCCATCAGCTTAAATGTCAAATAGTTTTAATTGACCAATAGACAGATGTTACCACTCCATGTCACAGTGGACCTGAGAGTAATGGCAATGAAGGGGTACTCCACATTCCCCAGAATTCCAAGATTAGAGCCTCACCAACAGATTGTTTAGTGTCATATCCTTGACACTCGATAGCGAGGTCTTACTTCCCTGTAGAGATGCAGTCGGTGTATTCTACAGCTATAGCCAAGTGGGCTGGGTTTGGTTTGGTTACCTTGCCGTCTATTTTATTTCAATGGCATATCAAACTTCGTGAGTAATTTAATATCAAAGACATCCTTGTAAAAGAACAGCTGTGGTACTATTTAACCCATAGCTTGGGGATAAGGCAGATCATATATTTCCCCGAAGATATCAATTCAATTTCAATTGAAAGGTTCAGTTTTGATGTTTTGTATTACACGCTGTACTTTGCCGTCTATTTTATTTAGAAGAAAGCGAGACTTATCGGAACAGTTGACCCTCTTTCATTAATACACGTTTCAATTCCAACAATAGGGAAATCCCCGTGATGGAGTGATGGACGGCAACATCGTAGAAAGCGAGTTCGAACTCCAGTCGTGCCATTAAGTTATTTCGGACTAAGGGCAAAATATCGCAACTGTAGTTCCAACTTGCTTGCTATAATGCCGCAGTCCAGGATATTAGTCATTATGCCATGGAGACTCCTCCCAGATTCTTGGTAACACAGTTAATTAGCCTAGTATGCTTTGGAGAAGTCGACGAATAATATTGTTGTCGCAAGGTTTTTTCCCGTACACCTAAAATTCGACGGATAGTCAAAATTTGTGACGTCGAGATCGATCTACGACATCACGAATTTTGACAATACGTCGAATTCTAGAAAGTGTACGTGAAAAAACCTTGAGGCTACCATATTATTCGCCGACTTCTCCAAGGCATTTGACTCCATACACAGAGGGAAGATGGAGCAAATACTTCTCGCCTACGGCCGACCCAAAGAAACCGTCGCAGCCACATTGATGCTATATAAAAACACGAAAGTAAAAGTCCGCTCCCTGGATGGAGACACAGACTACTGCGACATTGTTGCAGGTATGCTACAAGGAGACACATTAATCCTATACCTATTTATCATCTGCTACACTAGGTGCTTAGAACGTCCATAAATTTAATGAAAGAAAACACTTTCAAGCTGGCAAAGGAAAGAAGCAGAAGATACCCTGCACAAACAATTACAGACGCAGACTACGCCGATGACATAATGCTTCTGGCAAATACACCCGCCCAAGCCGAAACCCTGCTACATAGTCTGGAACGAGCAGCTGGTGGTATAGGCCTCTATCTCAATGCAGACAAGACGGAATACACGTGCTTTGATCAAAGAGGCGACATCTCCACACTAAAGGGTGTGCCTTTGAAACTAGTGGAAAAGTTCATCTACTAAGGAAGCAGTGTCTCATCAATCGAGAAAGACATCAACACGCGAATGGCAAAGGGATGGACAGCTAACGATAGATTATCGGTCATATGGAAGTCAGACTTAACCGATAAAATAAAACGCAGTTTTTCCACATAATGTTCGTGTTGATACTGCTATACGGATGCACTACATGGACGCTAACTAAACGTATGGAGTAAACTCTTGATGGCAATTACATAAGAACGCTGCGAGCTGTATAGAACAATTCCTGGAGGCAACAGCCTACAAAACAGCAGAGTACGGCCTCCTACTACCCATCCCGAAAACTATCAAAGTTAGACGAACCAGACATGCAGGACACCGCTGGAGAAGTAAGGACGAGCTCATAAGAGATATACTCCCGTGGACCCCTTCACATGGACGAGCAAAGGCAAGATGACCAGCTAGAACTTATATACAACAGTTCTGTGCCGATACAGGTTATAGCGATGAGCGATAGAGACGGGTGGCGAGAGAGCGTCATGGAGATCCGTGCTGGCAGCGCAACATGATGATATATAAATAAAAGCTCATAAAGTGTTTGTGAAAACAGATAAGAAGGAGAACTTTAGAATTAGCATTTAAAATGGTATCTCCCTTGAGAATTTATAATGCTTGGAGTAAGCGTGAAGGAAGACCAGTCACTATTATTATTAAATTGCAGTTGGATTCGACCTTGCTTGATTCTGTAAGTGTAGCTTTACCCTATTGCGCTAACAAACATCGAATACATAGATATTCACTTAGCCTATCTTTATTTGTTGCAAAGAAAGCACACGGTTTGTATTGGCATGTATTAATTACCCCCGGAATAAAAAAGACTAATATATGAAAAATGTTTGTGTAGACAGAATAACAGACTGACGGACGGACAGATAGACAAACAAACAGTTCTAGAATTATGTATTTACCCCACCTGAATGTGACGAGAAGGATGTCGTTTTTTGTTTTTTTTAACGAAGAACAGTTGGTTTAAATTCAGTTCTATTCTTTCTGTGATTGGTTTCCTAACCATGCTTAAAGATTAGTCTGACCCACTATTTACCCATAACTGGGAGACAAAAGATTTATTCATGTCTTTCCCACATGCATTAGCACGAAGTGAAACGCCATCGGCCTTGTTCAGGATTCGAACTCGCATCACTGATCCCGTTTCCTGTCACACTAAGAGCGCCCTCAACGCTTGTAGTAGATACCAAGTAATAAGAAGGCTGGATACACGCAGGTATTAAAAGAAAGGATGAGCGTAAGGCGTTTACTGGGGATATACCAGCCCAAGTTGCTCCTACCATCTCAGCTTTCGACTTTTTGCTCCAGCTATTTAGACCACCATCAATGCGTCACTACTACTTCCGTTACGTCTTTATCCCCTTGGACTTTATTACATAGGCAAATCGGATGATAGATTTTATTTATATAATTCAGCGTGACTTATACATCGATGACCCATTATTGTTCTCACCCCAGGGTAATAAGAAATCTTTTTGTTACCATGACAAGAGGCCACTCGAAGCGAGAGGGAAAAAAGTAGGTAGACTACACTATTTGTTCTCTTTCTTTTTCTTTCATGTATTCTTCTTTTCCTTTTCTTACAGTAACTTCATATTTCTGTCTTCTCCATTTTTTCTCATGTTCTTACTCTTTCATTTTAACTTTTTCTCGCTTTGCTTTCTTCTCCCTCATACTTCTAATTAGTCTAGTGATCTGAAATAACTTGAGCCGACCGAAGATCCGTAGTTTCTTTGTTTAATGGCATATTAACCTTCGTAGATCATCTAATGCTAAAGCCATCCATGTAGAAGAACAGTAGTGGTACTATTTAACCCATAGCCAGTGGAGGCAGGGTGTAAGAGAATATATATCTTTCCTAAGGGTATTATTCCGTAAGTGAACATGACAGCACGACCGGAGTTCGACATAATTTACTACAACGTCGCAGTCCGGGACGTTAACCATTGTACCACTAAGATCCTGCGTACTCATTAGACAATCAGAAATATCGTTTTTTATAGCAAAAACTATGCTAGAGCGTGCGTGCACGCACACACACATACAGGAAGCACATTCAGTGTAACGGTTATCGTCTTAGGAGATGGAAGCGACGACAGTAATTCAAATCCATGAGAAAACATGAGTGAAGATGAGGTTCCTCAGTCATTAATTAATATGAAAAGACCATTTCATTTTCTACGAAGGTTAAATAATTTTTCCTCAAATTAGCAAGTTCAAATTGATTTATATTCTTATGTTTATTTTATCGCAGTTTGTTTTTTAGATTCTACCTCTATTAGATAAACACGAATCCCACATAAAGAATGAGATTCCAAGGAAGACTGACTGTGTTATATAATGATAATAATAAGTAAGTTGGCCGATCGTAGTCGAGGGCTATCAGAAGGCTCTCTTTTCAATAGCAACTACACCAGAATGTAGGGGAGGGCGCTACTCCTTTCCCTGGATTGCTCCACTTACTCTTGATCGGTACCTGATAATGCTGAGTGTTAAACAAGGAGGCATCAAGTACTTTTTTGAGTCTTAGGTATGACTTGTCCTGAGATTGAACCCAGGTCTCCCAAACCATTGGTGAACATTCAAACGACTATGCCAATAAACTGGTTGATAATAATAATAATAATAATAGAAAATAATGAAACATAAATGGGTTAATAAATCAGTAAATAAAAAATTGATATAATCATGTAAATAAATTAGACCGCCCTTCCCACCATACCTTACAAACTAGATTATTATTCCCATCTTGCCTAACACAACAGTATATACACTACATGAGAGCCTTTTAGTCTGATGATCGATATGGTGAGAAATTAACAGTCACCAAGCATCGTTGACTGGGTCTACGTTATTCAAATTTTGATATATAAGTGAATAAATCTGCAAATGATTTCAAATTTGGTATTTAGGTTTTTATCATTTCATATACTTTTGCTCTACATGTGTTTCTGAGTTTATGTCTTTTTCAGGAAATTTAAATGGCTAAGTTAAATGCCAGGTATTCTTTTTATAGTAAAGATTATTTTGATTTGTCATTGTCATTTTATTTAATTTCATCTGTGAATGATCCATTGAAGTTAATTGTCCGTGGAGGCCAAATTATGACAGATATTTACCACAAACCCACAGACACCTAACACCCAACAATACCTCCCAAAACTGCATAAAATTCATTCCCTAAACCCAAGCACGTAACCTTCGACAAATCAACCTAGAAGAATAACGTGTGACCCTCTCCCAGAGGGGATATCTCGCAACACTAAGATTCAAATTATAAGAAAAACACCATTAAAAGAACTACGACCCCTCCAAAAATATAGCAATGAAGAACCCTTAGCACATGTCTCAACATGCAGGAAAAACAACCAAGAACTATTCACAGAAATAAAGAATCTAAAACAACTTAAAAATAATCATCGAATTAAAAACATACAAGACAATAAAAATCATTAAAAACAAACGGCGACCAAAAAACTTAGAATACACACTAACCTCATCTAAATTTGGGGAACACATGACACACAGATTCTCAAAACGCAAAACATAAAAGATAAAGAGTATATGATATAATCATAGACAGAAAATCTGAAAACCCAAAACATACATACTAAATAGAAATTTAGCCGGCAATTCAAAAAAATTCAAAAATGTAGTCTACTTAATCAAATACACTAACTGCAACGAGATATATATTGGTTTCACGCAAGCACTAAACAATAGAGTCTCTTTACATAAAAGCAACATAAAATTACCTGAAAATAGAAAACGTTATATATGAAAACATCTTTATTAACACAGCAAGGGAGTTTTGTAATGCCCACATACCAGACTGATGACTACTCATTACTCTAAGAAAAAGAAAAAAAAATCTTCATCGATCTAAACCATTATCAAACACAGCCTAACTACACATACTAAAGCTTAAAAATACATCTTTGTATGGAGTCAAATGCATTCTCACGCACATTAAACCATTTCAATACCCTTGAAAAGACATGTGTATTTATGGATACATGTATACGTGTGTATACTTGGTATGTATCTGACCTCCCATCAAGTCAGAATGTGATAAAAGGCCAATTTATAATGTAGACCGCGCAAGAACCATGACCCATAGGCGGCAGATGCAAAATATTTGGCCTTGTCAGCATTCCTCTAATGAAGTGCCTCAGACATCGAGCAATCAACTCAACACTTTAAAGCAGGTAAAATCTGGGAGGACAGCCCTATGAAAACAAATGTTGAAATCAACCGTTCGGCACGAATGCCAGGTGGTCTGTCCGAAAGCAAGTGAAATATCTCGTATGCAGAGAGAGAGAGAGAGAGAGAGAGAGAGAGAGAGAAAGAGAGAGAGAGAGAGAGAGAGAGCAAAGGAGGACAAAAATCAATTAAAGACCCTTGTATAAGTGTATACGAGTGTATGCATACATGAGTGTATGTACATTTATGTGTGCGCGCTCGCACACACACAGTATACATACTTATATATATATACGCATGAAAAAACATTTACAGGGATCAGAGGTCTTCACGGAAAATTAACTCCAATGGGACATTCACGGACACTAAAATCTGTAATTAAACAAAATGACAACAACTAATCAATACCATCTTTACTATGAAAAGAACAGCCTGAAGTTTGCCATTTAAATCTCCTGAAGAAGTCCGAAACACGTGTAGAGCACAAGTATATAAAATGATAAAGACTTATAAACCAAATTTGAAACCATTTATGGACCTATTACTTTTAAAATATTTACTTTTCTCTCAATCTTACATATATATGGTTTGGTTTATTTATTCAATGGCAAATTAACCTTCGTGGGCTATTTAATGTCAAACCATCCTTCCAAAAGACCATTTGTGGTGCTATTTAACTCATAGCTTTGAGGATAAGGGGTATCATACTTTTTCTAAGAGTATTAGTCCAAAAGTGAATGTAATAGTGCGGGTGGAATTCAAAGTCGCTCACGACGATTTCGCAGTCCAGCACTTCGAACATTACGCCACGAGGACATATATATATATATATATATATATATATAAGTAAAGTTGGTGACTATAGTTGAGGGTAACTCGAAGGCTCTTTTTTCAATAGTTACTACACCAAGGTGTAGGAGAGGGAGCCACTCCTTACCTCGATTGCTCCACTTTACCCTTGATCCTTACCTTATAATGTTGAATATTAAGCAAGGAGGCATTAAGTACCATTTTTTGAGTCTTTGGTATGACTAGATTTGGATTGAACCTCGGTCTCTCTCTCTCTCTCTATATATATATATATATATATATATATATATTACTAGCTGTGGTTACCACACTTCGCTCCAAAATTTTCTTTAAAATTTGCAATCATTCAAAAATAACTTACTAAATAAATAACCAATAAAAATAACGACCTTGCTTTATTCCGGTTACAGATTTTTGTATACAAATATTGTCCCAATAGAACCCATGTGAGGCTACATGAAAATTAAGACTTATTACATATTTCTGTGTATACGTAGAGATATTTATATTTTAGTTTCATTATAGATGTCACAAAACATATATTCCTAATTTCTCCTTTTAGAAATTAAATTTTTAATGGCTTACTTGTAAAATCATTCACAATATATATATATATATATATATATATATATATATATATATATATATATATATATATATATATATGTGTGTGTGTGTGTGTGTGTGTGTGAAAATAAAGCAATAAAATTACAAATTAATTTAATGAGACTGTTATTAAGATTTGCCTTTTAAAATCATTATCCAATGATAAACGTCATCTGCTACTACGTATAATACACATTTCAAATCGATTACGCGTATTAATGATTTAACATTAAGGTGTACTTATTTTGGGGCGATCAGCATCATCATCATCAAGTCACGCTATCAGCACGGATATCCCTGGCCCTCTCTCGTCACCCTCTATCGTCTATTGCTTCCGGTAGGTCTTCAGGGCTACATCCCGTATCGGCACAGAGCTGCTGTATGTAGGTTCGAGCTGGTCGTCCTGCCTTTGCTCGTCCATGTGAAGGGGTCCACAGGAGTACATCACTTATGAGCTCGTCCCTGTTTCTCCAGCAGGGTCCCGCATGTCTGGTTCGTCTAATGTTTATAGTTTTCGTGATGGGTGGTAGGTAGCCGTACAGTTGTTGTTTTGTGGGGTGCTGCCTCCAGGACTTGTTCAATATTGCTCGCAGCATTCTTGTGTAGTTGCCATCAAAATGCCTCTACCTAGTCAGTATATCAGATTTTACAAGCAAATGTATTTCATTTGAAGTGTTCATTTCAATAAAGAAAGATAAAATGCTGCCATTTTCAAACTGAGTGATTCGCTGTCATTTACAAGATTTTACTTAGTTTGATACAAAACAAGAATTATTGAACACTCGGTGAAAATCGAACTCCCATGTAATGGTCTGATAAAATAACTCACTCATCATTACACTTCGATGGCGCTTAAATATTGGTTTGTAGGTACGTGGTGCCTTCAATAAGTTTCCATACTTTTTTGTACAGGTATTTATAATTGTCGTGGACTCTTTAAAGTTCAGTATGTTATTGCTATACATCTTATGAGATGACTGACCAATTTTTATGATTTCAGCTCCAAATGAACAGCTACAGCAGCAATTGGAATACACCCTACTAAATCCTGATTGTTACAGCTGGTGAATTTCAAAAATGCAATCTGGACGTGAGGACACTTTAGAAGAACGATATGCAATAAAATTCTGTTTTAAACTTGGAAAAAGTGTCACAGAAACGTATGGAACGCTTCAGAGTGCTTTTGGAGCATCTTGCATGAATCGAGCATTAGTTTTTGAGTGGCATAAGAGATTCAAGAAAGCCAGGGAGTCTGTGAGGGATGATGAGAGGTGTGGGAGGAGTGAGGAAGTCAATACACCAGAGTTCATTTGCCAAACACTTAGGGTTAGGGTTACTATGTTGAGGTTTTAAGGGAGTTCAGGGAGAGATTCGGTCGGAAGAGGTCAGCACTCTTCAAATCGGGCCACGAGGACAATGCACCAGTCCACAACTGCATTCTTGTCACTGACTATTTGACCAAGATGGGCATCAAAACAGTTCCTCACCGTCCCTATAGTCCAGACCTTGTGACTTTTGCTTATTCCCTAAGCTCAGAAGCTTTCGTTATGAGACAATTGAGGAGATGAAAGAGGCTGTGACGAAGGTCATTGACACGCTCACACAAGAGGAATTCTATGGGGCCTTCCAGAAGTTGTTGGAACGGTACAACAAATACATTGCATCCGGAGGAGATTACTTCGAAGGGGAATAGAGTTTCATGTGTGTACTATCAATAAAAGTGTCCAAACGAAAAAAGTCTGGAAACTTATTTAATGATCCTCGTAATTTTGTAAATATCTTAAATAAATTATCAGTTAGTCTTTGGTAAAAAAGGAAGGAAGAGAAGTAGTTTATTTAGTCACCATCTTTAGGTAATTCCATAGCTTATGAAATAATTTAAAAACTTATCTGAATTGTTTAAATATCGTCATCGAGGTTTTAATCTTAGTTTAAATAAAAAAGAAATAAAAAGAAAAGCATAAACTTAGTTAAAATATTTCTGCGTAGGTGTTGCACTTTTTTGTTATCAAATATTTTTATCACTTTGATAACGTTATGACGGATAAAAGCTCGGTTAAACTTTCAAGTTTCATGAGACTGTTAAAGTATGAGTGATCGAAAATTTCAAGAACTTATTTTCTTCGTATGTCCAAGATTGTTTGGTAAAACTCATCGTGAGTCACAAAGGAAACAATTCATTATTTATTAACAATTTTTTTTTATAAATGCTAATTTCATAATATCTCACTGTGAATTTTTTCTTTTTTACCCCCTCAAAAAACCCAAAAAACCAAAAAAAAAAAAACAAACAAAACAAAACAACAAAAATATCCTAAAAGCTTTTCAATTTACTTTAATTTTATGTTTCTTGATTATTTCGAGTTAAAATGTTTCAGAAGTGAACCAGTAAAATAATGGAGAATTTTAAAATATTAACAAACGTTTATTAATTTACTTAAATCATCATCATCATCATCATCATCATCATCATCATGTCGTGCTGGTAGCACAGATATCCCTGACCTTTTCTCGCCACTTTTCCCTATCGTTCATCGCATCAGGCAGGTCTTCTGGACAACATCCCGTATCCTCCCATAGTTGCTGAATGTATGTTTGTGCTGGTCGTTCTGCTTTTGCACGGCCATGTGTGGGGGTCCATAAGAGTACATCACTTATGAGTTCGTCCCTGCTTCTCCAGCAGGGTCCTGCATGTCTGGTTCGTCTAACTTGAATAGTTTTCGTGATAGGAGGCAGGTGTCAGACGGCAATTACACAAGAATGCTACGAGCAATCTTGAACAAGTCCTGGCGGCAACACCCCACAAGACACCAACTGTACGGACACCTGCTTTACTTAAATAAATGAATATAAATCTTAACTTTTCAATGGATATTTTTTATATCGCTAAATTCTACATTACATCAAAAAGCAAATAAAAATTTTCGAAACAAAACACGTGAGTTCTATTATATTTAATTTTTTTTATGATTCAGTGCATGTTTTTAAATCTCATCTGACATTTTAGAAAATAATTTCAATTGATTTCTACCTAGGAAGTAGCGTCTCATCAACCGAAAAAGACATCGACACACGACTGACGAAGGCATGGACAGCTATCGATAGGCTCTCGATCATATGGAAGTCGGACCTAACTGATAAAATGAAACGCAGTTTCTTCCAGGCAGCGGTTGTGTCGATACTGCTATATGGATGCACCACATGGACGCTAACGAAGCGGCTGGAGAGGAAACTAGACGGAAATTACACAAGAATGTTGAGAGCAGTATTAAACAAGTCCTGGCGACAACACCCCACGAGACTCCAACTATACGGACACTTGCCCCCCATCACGAAAACTATACAAGTCAGACGAACCAGACACGCGGGACACTGCTGGAGAAGCAAGGACGAGCTCATAAGTGATGTACTCCTGTGGACCCCCACATATGGATGTGCAAAAGTAGGACGACCAGCACGAACTTACATACAGCAACTATGTGAGGACACAGGATGTGACCCTGAGGACCTGCCGGAGGCGATGAATGATAGGGAGAAATGGCGAGAGAGGGTCAGGGATATCCGCGCTGGCGGCGCGACATGATGATGATGATGATGATGATGATGATGATGATGATGACAAATGTAAATATTACAAGAGTAAATGTTTTTTTTTTATTCAGAATTCATAAAATAAAATTAAAAAAGAATGTCTGATTGACTCTAAATAATTTCCAAAAATTTTCCTAACAAACTATTTTTACATAAATGAATTTAATTATAAATGAATAACCTCCATCTACGCTGTTCTTCTACAAGGATGGCTTTGCCATTGAATAACCTGCGAGTGTTGATATGCCATTAAACAAAGAAACCAAACCAAATCGATAAATAAATAACGGAAAATCTATAGAACTCCTATGATTAGTTGATTTTTTGGAGGTTCTTATGATCAAAGTGTAGTTTATTCAAAAGCGTTTAAAAGTTCTAAAATGCATACAACTTTTCAAATATGAAAATTTCCTGTTGTATACATTGATCACGAATAATTTTGAATTGTATTTCCTCCATTTATTTTTTTAATAAACGGAACACACATTATAATGATAAAATGAACATGTCACAAATATTGGGAGTTTTTATTGACACATTTGCCACTTTGTTATCAAAGGTGGGTGGAGTTAACTAAATCTCTCTCACTATTAAAACGAAACATTAAAAGATTAGGGAAACAAATTAGGGAAAACATCAGCAAATAAAGGAAAACCAATTTGGGAAAACATTAATAAATTAGAAAACATTAACAAATTTGGGGGAGGAGAATAAATTAGGGAAACATTATTAGATAAAGGAAAACATTAACATAACAAATTGAGGAAAACATTAATAAATTTGGGAAAATATTAACAAATTATGGAAAACAAGCCCGGAAAAACATAATAAAATTAGGGAAAACTTTAATAAATTTGGGAAAACATTACCAAATTAGGAAAAAAATTAATAAATTCGGGAAAGAATGAAATTTGGCAAAACATTGATCAATTTAGGAAAGCTCAACTAAAGGAATTAATAAATAAAGAGAGAAAAGATCTAAGTTGGTTTAAGGTAAACAATACAGGATATTCGGAAAAATATTCTTTTAAATCTTTTTTAAAGTAATAAAAAAGAAATAGAAAGAAAACGTGAAAGAAAGAAACAGAAAGACAAAAAGCACAGAAAGAAATAGAAAAAGAAAATGAAAAAGAGAAAGGAAAAAAATTAAAGGAAAAAGAGGAATAACGAAAGACAAGGAGAAAGCAAAAGAATAAAAAGTAAATATCAGAAAGAGAGAAAGAAAGAAAAAGAAAGGGAGAAACAGAAAAAAAAAAAATGGAAAAAGAAAAAGAAAAAGAAAGAAAAATATGTACAAAGAAAGAAAGAAAGAGATTGTGATGCAGAATAGAAAAAAAGAGACAAAAAGGAAAAGAAAGTGAATGACAGAAAAAGAAAGATGAATTAGTAAATAGAAAAAGGACAAAGATAGAAAGAAAGAATGAAAGAAAGAAAGAAATATGGGTAAGAAGATTTTAAAGAAAGAAAGAGAAAAACAACGAAAGAATTTGTAGAGATTGAGACGCGGACCAGTAACTCTATTTGATCTACACGTTGACACATAGGTAATTATGAATGTTGGCGTGTGTAATTCCAACGAGTGCTATTAACGCCCGTCTAAAATCCATCGCTGTTGGCGCTGGGTGGTCCTCTTCTCTAATTTCTTGTCAAGTATTCTGATTGTGCATTTGTAAATTTGTGATTGGATTTATTGTCTGCAGGGTATCAACGCTGGGATGCGAGTCTCCTCTTGCGCGATGCCCGCCAATATAATAAGAAATATTTTCCTCCAGTTTCTCGAAGGTTAAAAGAGTTCAACCTTGCATTTCTAGTTGACTATCAACGAGTTTCTAAAAGTGGTTATATCATTTAGAAAATTTTCTTGGCACACATTTGCTCACCTGCTGAGAAATGAAGATCGGATGAGGGCCTGGTGAGTGGGTCGCGGTTATAAGTCTATTTGGTCGGACTTTATTGACCGGAAAAATAAAAACCACGGATACTTTCATTTTCATTCGTCGGAAAAACATATTGTGGATAGTCAAGTAGATGGACGTTGGTCAGTTAGAGGAAATTGGGGACGAGCAGAGGGGCGTTCAACTAATCGACTTGCTCGTTTTTCTAACTCTAAAACTCCCTTCACCTCTTCTTGCTCTTTCGAAAATGAGAGGACCTGCTTGAGCAGGAGTCAAACTGTTTTTCAAGAAAAGCCAATTCACGTTGCTTGCTATAGACTTACTTTCCTTCCCCTTAGCCTTCTTCCAAACACACCCTCAAATCGTCCGTCAAGATCAGCGAGACAAGAGATTCGTGTAACGGACGTCGGGTAAGGATGGGTAGAAGGTGAGTAAAATTAAAATAGTTGATGGCGTCTTCAATCGAGTCGATGGTCGAAGACATTTCTGAAGGGTATGAGACAGTAGGCCAGCCGGTCACTTGTCTATAATGGGATAGAGTCAACCATTTATACTTCTCTTGATTTTCCCCACATTTTAATCTGTTATTAAGACGTATACGGACTAGCTTAAGGCAGTAGGTTATCGGTTCTCGACATGAAAATAAATTTCACCAATGCTGGACTGTCGGCCAAAACTGAGCAAGAGGTGACTATTAAAAAAAACAAAACCGAATAGGTTTTATTGCAAAGCAAAGTATTTAGTAAGTTAAGAAAACAAAATCCGACAGTTATTAAAATTGTACCTCGAGGTTTATATATTTCTGGCCAAATATTGAATTAAATATCAAAGCCACGAAAAAATACATAGAATTCAAATACCACATTTACTCGTGTGTTAATGACTAATCAATTTTAACTGCATGTCACTCCGTCTTGGATTATTTTATCTGAAGAGGTTAGGGAAACGCGTTCACTCTACATTTATATTTTTTGTGTTGTTTCTCAAAAGTTATATATAAAGTATCCCTATCTAAAACAAATAATTTGTACACAGTCGTATGGTTTCAAGTAGTTATTTCTATTTAATAATTATTTGTTTTCTCACAGTTATATGGTTTTAAGCAACTAAAAATTATAATAATCCTTAATAATCAATTATAGCTTCAAGTAACTGTTCTTTATACTAATAAATTGCTGTTGTCAGGTATCAAGTATTCATGAATAATAAAATAATAATTATTATTATGATGATGATGATGAAACAGACCTATTTTACCGATAAATGGGGCCCTAACAGGTACTGTCACTCTGGGTAAGAGTGGACCTGAGGATCAGAATGCCCCACCATCAGATGAAGCTTAGTAAAGGAGGGTTTCTTTTTCCTCAGCAGGGAATGCAGTCAACTTTTTCTAAGCCCATTCTACAAGGCGTCGTGTAAAAATAAGAGAAATCTAATATTTAAAGATCAGAATGATAAATTTGTGTGTGCTGGTAGTTTTAGCATTATACACGATTATGAAAAAAAAATGAAGTTTTCGCTGAATTAGGCAGAAAGCCGACTTCGGGGATGAGAATGTAGGGACGCAGGGGTTTCGAGCAAAAATTGATGAATTTGGGTTAAGTAACCAAGAGAGGAGGTGCCCGTGGTGTAATGGTTATCGTCGTAGGAAATGGGCACAGCGACACGAGTTCAAATCCTTGACGAGACTGATTGCGTTTCACATAGCACTAATACCCTTTGGAAAGGTATGAATCCAATTATTCTCTCTCCAGCTATGGGTAAATAGTAGGGTAGACTGGGTCCTTCAGCCTTGGTGAGGCAACTAGTCTAGGAGAAGGAAAAACTCTGGATTCAAACCTGTTAAACTCCGCTTAAAAATAACCTTATGTCATATCCTGCCCAAGCGGAGGGGTTGATAAATAGGGTTAAGTAGCCAAGAGAAATGGATACGAGTTATTTTTCCCTTGAAGCTCCTGCAAAACTGAACATTTTATGTGGTGGCATAAAGGATAAGATGAGAAATAAGAGTGCAGAGAGTGGGGTATCAGTTGGGGAAGATCGGAAGGTAAAAAATGTTGTTCGTCTTTTTTACCTTCCTCTTAAAAACATATATATATATATTACAAAAATCTCAGATTTTATATATCGTGGTGTAATGATAATTGTCGAAGGAAATGGACTAGAGTTCAAAATCATAGACGATGTTTGTCTTTCACATAGCACAAATACACTTGGGAAAGGTATAAATTCAATTATTCCCCCTCAGGCTATCGGTAAATAGGACAGCTGGGCTTTTTAACCTTGGTATGGCAACCGGTTTAAGGGAAAGAAAGCTCTGAATTTAAATCTGTTTAACTCCGCTTAAAAAGTGACCTTGCGTCACGTCCTGCTCATACAGAGGGGGCTAATATATATATATATATATATATATATATATATATATATATATATATATATATATATATAGGATAATTTTCCTGCTAAATGTTGTGACTCGGTTTATCTAGTTATTCGTATTTTCTATGGAATGTTTTAACTAACGCATTAACCCTTTGAATCTGTGCCGTAATGGATAATGTGCTGAACTGCAGCCTCGAAGTAAACGAGTTCGAACTCCAGTCACGCTATTACTCTCACTTTCGGACTAATACCCGGGGGAAAGGTATGAATCCCCTTATCCCCTCATCTATGGGTTAAATAGTATCACTGCTGTTCTTCTATAAGGATTGCTCTGGCATTAAATAACTCATGAGAGTTGATATGCCATTAAACAAAGAAACTATACCGAACCTTTGAACCCGTAAACCCTGTATTTCAGGCTAAACATGATTTTATTATATATAGTGAAGTTTAGATGTGTTTTCTGCTCAATTTCTTTGAGAAGTTTTTGAGTTTAAGTATCACATATTTGAAGGTCAAGAAGGTAAGTGTTCCCCCAATCCCACCACCATGTAGGGGACTACGGCTGGTTTGATTTCAGAGTTTTCCTTCTACTAGACTGGTTGTTTAGTCTGCTCTATTATTTACTCGTAGCTTGGAGTGAGGTCAGAAGAAATGGATACTTGCCTTTCCCAAGGGCATAAGAGCGTAATGAATTGAAAATTATTGAGTCCAGGATTTTGAACTTGGTTCATCAAGTCAATGTTATATTACGCCACATGAAGCCCCACAAAGTTAAGGAGGGGTAATTGTTAAAGTAATTTGTTCAATCATTTCATTTAATATATTTACATTGTTTATAGCTAAGGGGAGAGATAAGGGTACAGAAAGTGAGGCATCACTTAGGGATTTATATATATATATATATATATATATATATATATATATATATATATATATGAGAGAGAGAGAGAGGGGGGGAGTAAATCCGTCAGTATCAAAATGTCCAAATAATAATTTTTAAAAAGATTGAAAAAAGAGAGAGAAAAAGTTTTCGGTGGATGAATTTATTTATAGTTTTTGTTATTTACTAAAGTTAAACGTTTCGGTTTTTAAAATTCAACCTTCAAATCGCCCCGAAGAAGGATTGATATTTAAAAACCGAAACGTTAAACATTGCCAAATAAACAAACAATAAATAAAATCATTCGCTGAAGACATTGTGTTTTCTCTCTCTCTCTCTCTCTCTCTCTCTCTCTCTCACACACACACACACACACACTGAACCAACGTGATAAGACTAATGGGAATATTTCTTTTATGCTATTTATTTTTTGATTGTTCTCGAATAGTTTTGACCTTAGGTCATCATCAGGAGAAAATATTTTGTGGAAAAAAATTTCGGGGAAGTTTTAAATTTTTTTTTAAAGGAGTTGGTATTCTATAAGAGAAGCAACGAAAAATATACTAGTGATGAAGCATATCCATTTGGTTCAGATATCTTCGACTGATCTTATATATCTATAGCAATGGCACCTAGCTAACGAATTATTCATAATGTTTGGGAGGAGCACGTTTCAAATAAACCACGGCTAACCAGCTGGTTTATTCATTTATCTATTTTTATTTGCTTATATAGATGTTTATGACTGCCAAATTCATTTCAAGGTAGAGTAAGGAAGTTAAATATTGAATGCAAGTGACCGGTGTGTTTGAAAGCGTTTCATCTATTTATCTTGTTTTTCAATTATTGATTTTATGTTCATATCTTTTTCGATTCTTTTTATGATGGTTAATTTTGCATCTCAGTTAAAATCGTGATTGTTTGAGCGAAAATGTTGCTCTACGAGTATCATTTGCTGTAATCCGTGCCAATAGTAATTTAGTCTAAAATAAAATAGCCATTTTGACTTTCCAACGTATTCTTTTTGGCAACGTGTGCAAATTACATTTTTGCTTTTGCAATTTGATTAGTGGGAAATTATAAAAGCCTTTTAAGTTGGGAAGCTAGTGAGAGAATTGGTTGGTTTGCAGTATTGTTTGTTCTTAACAATATTTGGTTGGCAAAAATAAGTGGATTTTTTGTGGACCTCTTATGGATTCCTTTATCATTTAGTATATTGCTGCTTCCTATCATTTTTCTGAGGTTATTTGGTAATATGCCTGGTTCTTGAAAATATATCTCAAGTTGGGGTTTACTTTCAAAATGATCCAACGGTTCTTGATAATTTGAGCAAGTGGTGGGAGGGTGATTAAATGTTTTTACGATGAGGATGCCATTTTGCTTCCCTCCCAGTCTTAGGATATCCTTCCTAGGGGTAGAAATGGTTTTGGTTATCTGGTTTCAATTAACGTATGGGTATATCCCAATGCTTGGAACTGGTATTTTAGTTTATAACTTTATATTTTTAGTTCATTGTAGTCAGTGAGAATTCTTAGTCTAACTGCTTGTGAATATGGATCTTTGAGATGTTTGGGGTGGGAAGATCTGTAATAGAGATAATTGTGTGGGTTGGTTGGTTTTGTGTTTTATTTGTAACTGTCTTTTGTCAATATATACAAGAGTGTCCAAAAATGCAATTTGCGTGATCAAATTTGATGGAGTTTTGCATTATATTTTAGTTGGTTAAGAAAAATTGTTCAGTTTTGTTTTCCTACCTTTGTGTATGAAGCATACGTCAGCAATGTACCTTGCGTAAAAGAAGTTATCATTCTTAATTTCAGAGTAGGGGTGTTTAAAATTTTATATAAGTGTGAGTGTGGGTGTTCAAACAAATCATTTAAAACCTTTCTTCAAGTCAAGAAAAAGTGCTCAAATGTTGGCCAGCAAAACACAATAAAACCTAAAAGAAACTAACACCTTACCTCTTTATCTGGGTTTCATCGCTTAAAGTTTCATGCATCAAAAATACAATCATTACATGAAACTTTTGAGTAAAATGAACGTAGAAAAGAAAATATCATTTTTGAAAAACAGTAAAAAAAAGATTATAACAGCTTCCGCTTCAGTAGGTGTTAACCAATACAGTGGTATCTGAACTTACGTCATTAATAGATTTGTTGTGTGTAGGGAGGAGCTACAAGTCAAAACTTTTTTTTTATCTAAATAAATATAATTTCCATTAATTTGTTTCTGGTCCGTAAAATAAAATTTAAATAATTTAACAAACAATTGCATCACACTGGTTCGTTTTGGTTATTTTATTTAATGGCATATCAACTCTTTTGGTTTATTTAATATTAAATCCAGTCTATACAGGTACATATATATATAATTTTAAAGTAAATAGTAGCATTTTTAAACTAGCGAGAGCTTATTTGTTTGCATATATTTAAATGCTTTCAAGTACTGCTCTCAAATACTAATAATTCTATTTAATTTAAGTATTGTCATTTAACATTAGTAATTATATTAATCAAGTAACCGGTTTCATTGGCCCAGCGGTTAGAGTGTTCGCCAATGGCCCGGGAGACCTGAGTTCAATCCCAGGTCGAGTCATACCAAAGACTTTAAAAATGGAACTTGATACCACCTTGCTTAACACTCAGCATTATAAGGTACGGTTCAAGGGTAAAGTGGAGCAATCCTGGGAATGGAGTAGCGCCCTCCCCTACACCTTGGTGTAGTAGCTATCGAAAAGGGAGCCTTCGGGTCACCCTCGACTATGGTTGCTAACTTACTTTTACTTATTCCTTATACAAATAATTTGCACGCAGCTGCATGGTTTCAAATAACCAATTATGATGATCCTCAGTAAATGATTGAACAGTTCTATTTGATCCATTGATAGGTCCCTAACAAGTACTGCCACTCTGGGTCAGAGCAGACCTGAGAGTAATGGTAATGAAGTAGATACTCCACATCAAACGGGTAATGTCATGATGATAGCTTGGAGCAATTTAAGTTAAGGTACCCTTGTATTAACAATTACATAAGTCAAACTATTATTACGTACGACATAAATTATGGAACTCATATTAAAGATAAAACATTTGACAGAATATCCTAATGCTGCTGAAGACAAGTTTAAGAACTCTAATAAATATACAGCAGGTTCACAATTTAACACCTTGAACTACAAAAGAAGCAATTTGTGGCGGCTCGCTATATCAACTTATGAGGGTGCTACTTCAGGAAATATATAAAAAATTATCTTGTGTAACACACACATGCTGAGAAATACAGTGAGTATATATTATATAATATATATATAAAATTTCAATTAAACCCACGAATATACTTGTATTTGTAATTTATATGTATATATATATATATGAAACGTAAATGGAAGATTTTTCCACTTACGTTTAAAAAATATTTGTTCTGTTTGGGAATTTTTTAAATATAGATCCCAAAAGGCATATATAATTATACACTTCGAACACTCCCTTAGAATCATATGTGATCTCTCATATATTCTATATACGAATATTCCATGCCCATAGTCTTCAAGACACTCACTGGATATGGCTGATTATATAATTCAATTAAAGCAACGAACTTATCTCTTATTGTTGCTTAATCCTAGCTGCAGGATGTGATGAAGTTCCACAATGTCTATAGACGAGCCGCCCCTGAAGGCAACCGAATCGATGCTAGAATATACACAGGGTTGCTAGTTAGTTGCTTTTACAGCATATCAACCCCTTATTACGTTATCTAATGCCAAAGTTAGTCTTTTTCAAGCAATTATAATTTCAAGTAAGTTCTATTTAATAATGATAATTTGTAAACAATTTTGTATCTTCAATTAACTATCCCTCATCTAACGTTAATTATTTACAAGCCTTGATTGGGAATTATTTATAAACCTTGATCATATTTTATATGACTGAGTGATTATTCTTATATAATGCAGATAAATTCATAGTTTCAAGTGTTCCAATCAAATACTAACTAACGAATTCATGTCCCGAACAAGCTTCCATGTCTGCACACTATTGCAACTCAAAAGTGATAAAATCACCTCAGCGTCTGCGATGGAAGCTTTTTATTTTGGCTAGCGACTCTTCAATAGTCAAAGTTATAGAGGACAACAATCCAACTTAATGCCAATTAACATTATCTCTCATGAATCTATTTGACAGAACCCTAACAGGTACTACTATTTCGGGTGAGCTGAATATGGGAGTTGTAGGAACAAAGGGGGAATTCCATACCCTCCAGAAGTGGAGCTTCATCAGATGTAATTTGGTGTCATACCCAGGACACTTCTTTTTCTTTCTTTTTTTTTTTTTTTTTTTTTTGCAGAGGAATACAATCAGAGAATTCTAAACTCCGTTCACTGGGTAGATACTTCCATAAAGAAAGAGACAATACTGCTATTAACTTCCCAACATTTGCCAGAATTATTTCGTGTCTAGAAATCGTTACAAGAAGATTTTGCACTTGCCAATATAATTTTCTATATCTTTTTTGTCTACTTTTACTTGCCTTTCATAAACAAGTAAGAAAGGTGGGGGTCTCTAAATCCACTTAACTCAAATCGCCTCCAGTTGAAGGCGAATTGTTGTCTGATCGACAATTAAAGAATTTTTCTTCCTTCGATTTTCTCCCCCGCAAGTATTTTCACTCTTCATCGGCTGCCATTATTTTCCCCGTTTTCTTCCTGTTGACTGTCATTTGTTGGTCCGATTCTTCTGACGATATGTTATTTATGCTGAATTAGGATTCTTGAATAGGTGTTTATTAGAACACAATAGGGAATCTCGACCTGGTCTAAATAACAACGTAATTTGCAAACTTTTATAACTGATAAAAGATATCTTTGTATAAGATAAAAGACTTAACAGACATTGGGGCGATAAAGAAATGGGTAAGAATTATGTCACAACGGGAAGAAAGAAAAACAAAATGTACTTAAGTCAGATTATATATATATACACACACATCTCCTCTGCCACAGGCAGAATGTGATAAGAGATCAATTTTCTCCTCTCAGATTGGGTGAACGGTAGAGGGCTATATATATATATATATATATATATATATATATATATATATATATATATATATATATATTCGAGGATCATTAAATAAGTTTCCAGACTTTTTTCGTATGGGCACTTCTATTGATAGTACACACATGAAACTTTAGTCCCCTTCAAAGTAATCTCCTCCGATTGCAATGCTCTTATTGTACCGTTCAAACAACGTCTGGAAGGCCCCATGGAAGCCCTCTTGTGTGAGCGTGTCAATGACCTTCGTCACAGCCTCTTTCATCTCCTCAACTGTCTCATAACGAAAGCCTCTGCGCTTAGGGAATAACCAAAAGTCACAGGGGGCAAGGTCTGGACTATAGGGAGGCTGAGGAACTGTCTTGATGCCCATCTTGGTCAAATAGTCTGTGACAAGGGTGGAGTTGTGGACTGGTGCATTGTCCTGGTGGAAATGCCACTAACCCGATTTGAAGAGTGCTGGCCTCTTCCGACCGAATCTCTTCCTGAACTCCCTTAAAACCTCAACATAGTAACCCTAACCGTTTGGCCAATCAACTCTGGTGTATTGACTTCCTTACCCCTCCCACACCTCTCATCATCCCTCACAGACTCCCTGGCTTCCTTGAATCTCTTATGCCACTCAAAAACTAATGCTCGATTCATGCAAGATGCTCCAAAAGCACTCAAGCATTCCATACGTTTCTGTGACATTTTTTCCGTGTTTAAAAAAGAATTTTATTGCATATTGTTCTTCTAAAGTGTCCTCACGTCCAGATTGCATTTTTGAAATTCACCAGCTATGACAATCAGGCTTTAGTAGGGTGTATTCCAATTCCTGCTGTAGCTGTCCATATGAATCTGAAATCATAAAGATTGGTCAGTCATCTCATAAGATGTATAACAATAACATACTGAGTTTTCAAGAGTCTACGACAATTTTAAACGCCTGTACAAAAAAGTCTGGAAACCTATTGAATGCACAACGTCGGGCTTATGACTGAACCGACTTACGGCCCTTTAGTCAAACCCTAATTTGGTCGTAAATCGACGAATATCCGTATATATCAACCCAACTATTCCGCTATGAGCAGGATATGACACAAAGACAGTTTTTAAGCTGAATGAAGGTGGTTAGAATAAAGAGTTTTTCTTCTCTTAGACTGGTTGCCTAACCAAGGCTATTGTCTCTACCGACAGGACATAGAATACATTGATTATATTCACCGCAGAAGAATAAGACCATTGAACCAGAGTATATGAATTTTCATCTAAAGTTCAACTTAGAGATTGAACTCACAATCACTAGGTAACTTTATACCATTTGATGAACGCTTATATTCTCCAGAGCCTAAACTTCATGTCTTTTATGTCAGCCTCTTTCATTTGAAGAAGAGTTGAACCAAGATTTCAGTTTGAAATTTCCTCAAGTTTTTGCGACTACCTCAATAGCTGAACGTTATAACTATAATAACTAACAGACCAGATGAATGTAAGTCTTTGCTGGCCGGCTGACGATAGTGAGTCTATGTATAGGAATCCATAGGAGAATCTAGACACGAATATCCTCAAAATGTCAAATATTCTACATACAAAGATTGTCCCAGAGACGAAATATTTACTGATATGAATTTTTATATTCATAAAAATGGAAATTTAAGCTATCTGATTTGTTTTGTTAAAAATGAATTTATTAATTTATTGAATTTGTTTTTTCCCCACGCAACATCAAACCTTTCTGCTACTTTTTAAAAAGATTGTCACTGTAAAAAATACTTAATTTTGTTCTCTATTGTATATAAACTTGCAAAAGATTTTTAAGGACTTCTGATAAATACTGTGTGCAACAGAAATCTCTCTAATTCAAAACTATCACGTGTGGAGCAAGTGAACTTAGGCAAGTGGCAATGGTAGCTTCTTCTTGTTAATGTCATGTCATTTTATTTCAGATTGGACCAATAAGGATTATGGCTTTGATCAGTGCACACTAGGCGTTTGTTTTTTAAACGTTTTTTTTAAAGACTGGGGAATTGCTACACGGAGAGCTTTTAGTGTTCGTTTTATATAACGTTGAAATGATGCTGTTCTGTATAGAATTTCCAACACGTAGCAGTTTTAATTTTCTTTTCGAAAATCTTACAACCGGACATTTTTTAATAAATTTAGCGATGTAAAAAGATTTTTTATTTTTCAAAAAACATTATGTATGTTCATTGCAATATAAGAAAAACCTTAAGGTTTATAATAGATTTAAAACAACCTAATGTTTATTTGAAGGGGAAAACTTTTTAAGAGAAAAGCTATACAACTTTGAAAACTTTCAGAATAAGAGCGCTGATTCAAATAGTAAGCTACACCACTCGTCAAATAATTTAGCTGCCTAGTTACTAAGCTTATTACTAATACTTGTATTCAACTAATTAGTGTTTATATATATATATAGCCAAATGATTATTGAAGTAAGGCAGATTGGGTTTTTAGCCTTGCTTAGGCAACCAGTCTAGGAGAGGGAAAACTGATTTCAAACCATCTTTACTTAAAAAATTGACCTTGTGTCACATCCTACCCATGGTGGAGGTTTGGTTTAGTTTCTTTGTTTAATGGCATATCAACCTTTATAGATTATTCAATACCAAAGTCATGATTTTAGAATAACGGCAGGGATACTGTTTTACCCATATCTGGGGAGGGGGATAAAGGGGTTCATACATTTCCCGAAGGTATTCATCCGCAAGTAAACGTAACTGTCTAATTGGAGTTCGAACTTAATTATTTTAGGTCACAGTTCAGTACTTTAGCCAAACGCCACGTACTCATATATACACATGTTTTTTAGGAGGTTATCGTCGTAGGAAATGGACACGGCGACACGAGTTCAAATCCTGGACGAGACTGGTTGCATTTCTCATAGCACTAATAACCTTGGGAAAGGTATGAATCCAATTATTCTCCCTCCAGCTATGAGTAAATAGTAGGACAAACTAGGTTCTTCAGCTTTGGTGAGGCAACTAGTCAAGGAGAAGGAAAACTCTGAATTCAAACCTGTTAAACTCCGCTTAAAAATTGACCTTATGTCATATCCTGCCCGAGCGGAAGGGTTGCGTAAATATGATATATACACATTTTTTCAATCATATATATATATATATATATATATATATATATATATATATATTGTGATGATTGCATAATTTATCAACTCAGCAAATAGAAACTTCAGCCGAGGATGTTTGCATTCAATCTGTAATAAACTCTTGGTAAAGGTCCGAAGCAAAATCTTCTCTTTGCCCACTCCGAGCTATGGGTAAAATACGACAACCGATCTGGGAGAAGGGTAACCTTAATTAAAGTCTCCTTATAACACCTTATAGGCCAGTGTAACATGAGAAAGCCCATAACTCTCTATGTCTCGCAGACTCTAGTGAAAGCTTTAGACCCACATGAGACCGAGAAAAAAGCTAATACACACACAATTATACTAATTCATATTATAATTTGTTGAGATTCATATTAACATCAATAATGTTTGTATGCGAATGATAAACAAGACCCAGAAAAATAAAAATAAATTGTTATGTGCTTATATATATATATATATATACACTCACATTGTTACTTACGATATACATCTACTCGTATTCGGATTCATTCAGCGTCCGGGCATTTATATGCATATGCATTTGATCAAAAGCGACATCCGAGAGAATAATCCCTAAACAATGCGTATTCATAAATAAGCAATCTTACTTATGATTGATTTTAATAATACGTAAATTCCTCTCAAGATTTTTTGGCCAAAAGATTAAAAATTGCGTTCATTCTACAATTATATGTACATTTTTCTGTATTTGGCTTTTTAGAGCTTTTTTTGTCCACAGTTATATGATATCAAGTATTCCTATCTAATATATAACCCAGTCAACTGGGGGAGTAGAATTTACTGAATGCACCTTTGTCGAAGGGTAAGACATCCCCTCTCCAACGAGTGTCTTGGATATGACATTAAACAATCTAATGGAGAGGTTCCAGTAATGGCGGAACTTTAGGGGATGTGGAGTACTGCTTCATTGTCATTGCATTCATGGAGGTGCCCGTGGTATAATGGTTATCGTCGTAGGAAATGGACACAGAGATTGCATTTCACATAGCACTAATACCCTTGGGAAAGGTATGAATCCAATTATTCTCCCTCCAGCTATGGGTAAATAGTAGGACAGACTGGGTTCTTTAGCCTTGCTAAAGCAACAAGTCTAGGAGAAGGAAAACTCTGAATTCAAACCTGTTAAACTCCGCTTAAAAATCGACCCTGTGTCATATCCTGCCCGAGTGGAGGGGTTGGTAGATACGATTGTCATTGCTTCCAGATCTATTGTGACCCGAAGTGATAGCACCGGATAGAGTCCTATCTATGGGTCAACTAGAACTGTTTGACGTTTAATCGCGTATAAACAAATGTCTGATGTTTAATTGAATTGTTAGTGATACATAGCAATAAATGGAACAATTGAATTTTGACTTGTTAAATTGAATTCTTAGAAATAGAACTGTTTGATCATTTAACTGAATGTGTCCACGAATATATTTAATAAGTGTAAAAGTAGGATTTGGTGGCGGAGGTATTTTAGTGCTGTAATGGTTAAAGCACTGGACAGCGGAATCAAAGTAAGCGAGTTCGAATTCCAGTCGCGCTATTACGTTCACTTTCAGATAAATAGCCTTGGGAAAGTTATGAATTCCCTTATCCTTCCTCTATGGGTTGAATAGTATCATTCATTACTGTTCTTCTACAAGGATAGATTTGGCATTAAATAACCCATGAAGGTTGATATGCCACAATGAAAAACAAACGCGATGTGGCATTAAATAACCAACAATGGTTGATATGCCTTAAAACCAAACCTATCCAATACCAATGATTATATGGCTTTAAGTAATTATTTCTACTTAACAATAGTCATTCGTTTACACATATTTATATGGTTTCAAGTAACTACGACTAATAATAATGATCAGTAAGCAATTATAGCTTCCAGTAAGTATTCTTTATAAATAATTTACACTAATTTTGTATCAAGTATTCCAATTGAATACAAATGATTTTTTACCAATAGATGAGAGAGTGAACCTCGAAGTAATGGGAATGAAGGGATATTCCACACTCTCCAGATCTCTAGAGCTAGAGCCTCATTAATATATGCAGTTTAATGAACCCCCCTTTTTAGAGGAGGCGCTTACCCCTCTGCATAAAGTAGTCAGTGTATTCTAAGCCCTACCGACTGGGCTAATCTTGTGTATGTATATACATAATACATATGGGTACCTAAAATGTACTAGATAAACAGTCTATTCATTCCTTTTATTAAACTACGAATCAGTGATCTCAAATTCTTTTATCAAAAAACAATCAAAAAAGATCTTTAGATGAGTTCTTGCTAATTTTCAATTATTCAACTATTATATCTTATGCTCATCTTCATAGCTTTTTTTTTAATGAACGTGCACAAAGGAATGTCTTTGAACGGAGAATGAGTCGACTGATAAGTTATGAAGTAAAAAGGTATTTAAAAAGAATGATGATCATCTAAAAATTTATCAAATAAAAATGCCTCTCTCAACTTTTTACTTTCCCAGAATTCGATGAATTATAATATTATGGCTAAGGATTGTACCATTCAGTGACAGACAGATACTCCTGATCTGTGAGTTATTTTGTATTCCCTATGTGTACTATTACATATATGAAAATAGAACACTAGCTTTTTACGCAATTACATAGAAATAACTAATATAGACTTTCAGAGAAATTTGAACAAGCGAAAAATATCTTCCGGTTGTCTTAATAGAGACCTTCATTACAAACCTTACGATAAATCTGATTGACTGTTGTTTTTTTTTTACGACGATTCATTTTTTTAAAAATAAGCTTAGACAGTACTCACCTGTAAAAAATAGGAATAAAAAGGGGGGAAATTTCAATTTCCTAACGAAATACTTCACATCTGTGGGGAGAAAAAAAGTTTGAAAAAATGAGAGAAAATGCGGTAAACTGAAAATAAAGAATGAAGATAAAAAATGGTGAACGGTACGTTGGAGAAAATTGGGAGCAAAACGACAAAACAGAGAGAAATGAAAACGACGTACAACAAAAGAGAGAAATTAAAGAGACAGAAATAGAGAAGGTAAGAAACCTAGAGAGACAATAGGAAAGAAGAATATAAAAAACAAAATGAAAGGAAATAAACGTGGGAGGATTGGGGAGAGGAAAATATGTAAGCTAAATTATAAAATCTGATAAATACAGGAGAAAAAAAAAAAAAAAATAAGAAAGGGTTTTTAAAAACGGAAAATGTGAATCAATGGATGGTGGATTTTGCCGTACTGACAGACGCCGAAGATTGATTGTTTGATAAGAGAAAAAAAATTCTCGTTAAAAAAAACAAAAACACAATTTAGAATATTTTTGAATAATTCGTTGAGGGTAGAAAATCTATTTTTTCATGAGGATAATTTATATATATATATATATATATATATATATATATATATATATATATATATATATATATATAGCTAAAAGATGTTCGATGCCGCGTTTGCAAGGGTTTATGAAATGACTTTTGCTTACATTAAAACATACACTAAAAAAATCCTACTATAGAAAGACTTATGAATATATACATGTAGGTATCTATTTATGCAGAAACCAGTTTAATATATACATATACAGATGCAAGCAAAATAATAATTTTATACTTACTGTTGCAAAAACGCATTTACAAGAATGTAGTCATTCAATATAAAACATAGGCATGCTGTAACATCCTGTCATGTACATTATGTGACGATTACATACATACATACATAATTGTAACATATATTTCGTAGAATTACACACATACATTGCAATTACACGCATCTATACATCCTAATTACTCATACTATATATATATATATATATATATATATATATATATATATATATCACAATTATATATACACACTTATATATCTCAGTTACACAAAAATATCTCACAATCACACACACACAAATAAATCACAACTACTCTCACATATCATTATATATATATATATATATATATATATATATATATATATATATATATATCTCAATTACACGCAAACACACATACATATATATACATATCATAATTACATATATCTCATATATAAGATACACTACCCTTCATATACATATGAATGAATTCAGACATATCCAAGACCTCACACATTTTTAAAGTCTGTGTAGATAACAATATAATAGAATAAATAGATAGATAAAAATAAAAGTGACCACCAACAATTTTATTTAACCACTCAAAATCGACGAGCAAAAAAAGAAAGAAAAGAAAAAAGAAAATGGCGCCGTGATGTAATTATCCAACATTGTGCTTCGTTATGACCCATTGAATATTCTATAAAATGCAATAAATGCATGAATAGTAATGATGCGTCACTTCATGAATATGGAACTGTACTAGTCACCACCAACTATTATACATTTTATAGGACATAATAGCGACCACTTTTGGTTGAAAAATTCTAATAAATTAACCTCTCTCTCTCTCTCTCTACCCTCCACAAATTTATGCGCACCCCATGAAGGAACTTGTCGAAATAGAGCTTGCAGCAAATGCGTCACCTCGTTCACATTAGTCTTTAATCGGTTCCTAAATCAACAGAATTTAATTTACTATTGGACGTAAAATGAGCATTTTGGTAAATTAAATTAATTCAAAAAAGAATAAATAAATAAATAAATAAATATGAAGAACGCTCTGAAAGTAGTACCTCCAATTATCTTAAAAGGATAAATAACAGATAGCGGGAACACAATTACACCTTTGGACAGCGCAAGTTTTCAACTACAGAACACGATTTCCTCCATCGGCTATACGTTTCATGTCACGCTCGTACACGGGTTGCAATGTCTCCTATTTTATTCTGCTGTCTCATGACGTCAGAGGTCGATCTTGGTGGTATGACAAGAGACGTTGATCCTTCCCGCCAATAGCCCATAATCATTTTTGCCCCGTTACGAATAGCAGTCATCTGGCAAAATGATGTCTAAAAATCAAAACAGAGGTGCAACTGGGAATACCTCCATTTGAGAAAGGTTGAAGCCATGGATATTCATCAACGCTTAATCAGCGTTTACAGAGACCAAATAGCGCATGTGAGCACGGTTAATGCGTTTCAGTAATAGCGTGGGCGATTTGAGTCACAATATACATTCATTGTTATGTATCTATCCTGTGAAAAATGGACTACGCAAACATTTTCTTCAACAGCGACGCCATCATTGCTGCTGAGAAAAAGTGTATAATTTCCGTTAATGTATACCTTTTCCAGTTCAAAATGGGAGTAGTTCAGTTCAAAATGGAAAAATTATTATAAGTATAAATATAAAAAATATTTTATAAATTATTTTAGCAATAAAATTGTTAACATTTTATAATATAAAAAAAATTCTTCAAGTCATTTATTAGAACACAACATCTTCTAATGCTACAGCTGCAGGAATTTTAGATTGAATTCCAGCTATGAAACGATTGCATACTTCTGGTGTAACCCTTCCCAATTCTTCCTCAATCAATGAAGTCAAAGATCTTGCCCTTTGTTCAGTAATTGACAAGCCATCTCTTCTCTCCATTGCAAGAATACTCACAATTTTAGCAGCCAATTTCTGCTTGACGTAAGCTTTGATTAAAGACCATACTTGTTCAATCGGATTAAACATTGGACTGTATGGTCCCAACCTAAGCACTTCACATCCTAGAAATTCTTCTTCACAAAAAACTTCTTCAATGTTTGAGTGACATGGGGCATTGTCAACAACCATCACAACTGGACCCCCATATTGTCTCTTTGCAGCTTTTTTATATTTATAGTTATAATAATTTTTCCATTTTGAACTGAACTATTCCCATTTTGAACAGGACTACTCCCATTTTGAACTGGAAAAGTTATAGAATTTTTATGGATCCATCCAATAGAATCTTCTTCACTGAGGGTAAAATCCATAGCTAATGGTGTTGGCAATATAGAACAATAATATTTTGAAATTAAAAACCTGCTCTATCGAAATGTATTATAGTACTACCTGTATCTATTGTAGTTTCATTGAAAATAAATGCACGAAATTTACAGAAACCATTATAATTATTTCCCTTGTCGTTCACTCTTTCGAAATTAAGAATTTTCTTTAAAGTTGGTTTGGTTTTATAGCATATCAACCATTGTAGGTTATTTAATTCCAAATCCTCTTATATATATATGATTAGTAAACACTTTGTAGATAACATTTTTAAACGAACCTGAGCTCATTTTTTGCACACCGGGAAATGGTTTCAAGCATTTCTATTTAACACGAATAATTCTATTTATTATTGATAATTTCTTCGCACACAATTAAATGGATGTGTATATATGATTTGTAAGAGAATAGTTTGTAGGTAATTTCGTTTTTAAATGAGTTGGAACTAATTTGATTGCACACTAATATTGCTATTGTTTCTGCGCAGTTAAATGGTTTCAATTATTGCTATCTAATACTATTCAATATTTATTATTTGTTTACTCACAGTAAAATGGTTACAAGTATTGCTATTTAACACTTATATATTGAACACTTTTCATTCATTTGCACATAGTTAATGGTTTCAATTATTGCTACGTAATATCAATAATTCAATTTAGTTAAAAGAGTTTCAAGTATTGGTACTTAATTCTAAAGATTCTATTTAACATTATTCATTTATTTGCACAGTTAAATGGTTCCAAGTATTGTTATGTAAGTAAGTAAAGTAAAGTTGCCTCCCTTTAGTCGAGGGCGACCCGAAGGCTCCCGTTTCAAAAGCTACTACACCGAGGTGTAGGGGAGGACGCTACTCCTTTCCCTGGATTGCTCCACTTTACCCTTGACACGTACCTTATATTGCTAAGTGTTAAGCAGAGAAGCATCAAGAACCATTTTTAAAGTCTTTGGTATGATGTCACCTGGGATTGAACCCATGTCTCGCGGACCAGTGGCAAACACTCTACCCACTAGGCCAATGATCCATCGCTAATTAATTCAATAAAAGAACGGTCATTTGTTTACACACAGTTAAATGATCAAATACTTCTATTTATAACAAGTCAATTTAGCATATGTGATTTGTTTGCACCCATAGGTAAGACCCTATCAGGTGCTACCACTTCGGGTCAGAGTGTACCAGGAAGCAATGGCAACGAAAGAGCTCTCTGCATTCCCCAAAGCTTCAATAAGGGAGCTAAATATCAGATGGTTTTGTGTTATATCCAAGGCACTCATGGGGAGGAGGGTTGACCCTTCTGCAGAGATGCATTCGGTGCATCCTTCAGCCCTAGCCACCTGGGCTGAATTTTCTTTAAAAATTGTTCATGGGGAAATATATATATATATATATATATATATATATATATATATATATATATATATAAATTCTTTTTACAAAGATAAGTCTTCCGAAAGTTTGAATTGTTGAAATTTGGAAAACCCACGCTCTTTCTAGCAGAAAACCGACCCTGAGTTTTAAAATGAAAAATGCACTGAAAGTAAAACTTTTTAATTTTGAAAACTTTGCGATTTTAGAAAAAAAAAACTATGTAGAAGTATATATGTCTTTAAAAATGTCTTCATTTTTTTATTTTCTAGAAAGAACAAAACAAATACCCCCTCCCCCCCAAAAAAAACCCTATGTTTTTATTTGTGATATTTCAACATGGCAACGCCAGATAACCCCACTAGCATATCATTAAAATAAATTGTTCTCCAGGATTAATTCATTAGGTCGTATTTTATATCAACCTTAATATTCAGCCACTTGTACCAGAAGTCACAAAAATATCAAACACCGAACACATTTACACATTACTGTAGGTCGCAGATATCTTTGTTTAAAGTTCTGACATTGTTCATTAAAAATTAAAAATAGGACTTATTGTTTATAATAAAATAGCAACAAGTCGAAAATATCGGGCTTAGCGCTTCAAAGGATTAAGTTAGGGACAGAATATATTGACTAAAAATAGACGAATATTTGATTCATACTTATTCTGATAATATGAGATATTTGAACTTGGTTACGGCCTAATAACGCTGAAAGCCTTGGTTCCCGCCAGATTGCTAAAGTTAAATGGCGTTGAGTACCTTGAAACAGTAAGTACAGTAAACAACCTGAGGCCAGTGTGTCAGACTGAACAAAGCTTAGTAAATAACAATAGATATTTGAATCGAATTATTCAGGAAAGTCTATTAAATACCGTATATACTAGACTCTCAGTTGATTTAAAGTAAATATATACAAGTGTATGTCAACCCTGTGTGGTAGCTGGAAGAGTGTTATTCGGGGACGTTTTAATGAAGTGACACCGCCGGCACGTAAATATACATATTTGCACATACACGCACGTGCTATACAAATAAGACTATACAGCACACTTATGGAAGAAACATAAGCGGCGATCAACAACAGCACAGTCATCAAGCAAACACGATGCACTTCGGTCGGCCTTATTGTGACGGCACGGATCTAGTCGGGTGTGTCGTGACGGTAGTTGGTCGAGGATGCCTGACGTGGGTGCCGGGGAGGCCCTGCGTTTCCGTCACGCGCTGAGATTGACATATTCCTCGATCCTTAGCTGGCCGTCACCCTCCTTGAATGCGGCTAGGTTAATCACTTGGCGCCTGATGCACCCCTTTTTAGGAGAATATCGCCGAGAATGTCTGGTCTACAGCCCTGTGCCTGGTACCCTCGTTAAAAAAGGCCTGTGCAATACCCTCGCGTACTCGGGAAGCACGACAAACACCGTCATCAGGTAGTGCATACCGTCGCGTACACACCACCAACACTCCAGTACAACCAACAACCAACACTGGCGACTTCAGCCAACCCAACAAACCCTAAATTTATAGTGACGAAATCATTCATGGAATTAAATTTTGTGTTTGAGTTTTATCCTTACAAATTATCAAATAGATAATTTTTTTTTCCGTCAGTATTAATGACGAACATTAACGAAGTCGAAGCTGAGCGAATTAACTACATTTTTTTTTATTGAGTGGTGAAGGTTTGTATAGAACTAGCCTCAGTTTTTGAATGATCTGAGAACAGAAGAATGGTGCACCTGTGTACCATAAATTCTCCAATTATCTCTCCTCACGTTTTGAATTCTGATTTTTTTTTTTTCTCCAAGAGTCCAGTTCTGTCATATTATAGCTGCAGTCATGAGTAGAGTAATAATTAATGTCAAAGAAAATAGATTGGCTGAGTCAATTTCAAATTCTGAAAGAAGTTGTTTGCGTTTCACTTCGTATTGATGCCCTTGAGAAAGGCATATATACATCTGTTTATAAAATGATTACTCGTGTATTGGTCGATGCCTTTTTTTTTTTTTTTTTTTTTTTTTTTTTTTCTCAAAAATCATTTCTACAAAATTCGACTGATACACAAATGCAGACGGTGCTTATTTATACTAAAAAGAATATAAGTTTAACGCTCTTTGAAATCGAAGGCTTGATTGATTTTAATGAAATGCCGAGCCGTGTAGAATTGTTCTAGGATTGATGTTAGGAAATAGCATTCATTGAATGTTTATACTTACATTTTTTTTGAGTAGTTGTTTCTAAAGAATTTTTTTTGCTCACCGTTATATGATATCAAGTATTCTTAACTAATATAACTCATTTCCACACACAGTTGTATGGTTTTAAGTACTCTTATCTAATACTAATGATTTATACCCAATTATATGGTTTCAATTAACTATTTCTATTTAATAATAATCACTTGTTCGCAAACAATTACATAGTTCCAAGTGATGTAATGGTTAAAGCGATGTACTGCAGAATCGTAGTCAAGCGAATTCCATCTCTAGTAGCGCTATTACGTTCACTTTCGGACAAATACTCTTGTAAAAAGTATTAACCTCCTTATCCTCCCATCTAGGGGTTAAATAGTACCGCTACTGTTCTTCTAGAAGGAATGCTTTGGCATTAAATAACCTACAAAGGTTGATATGCCATTAAACAAAGAAAAAAACCTAATAATCCTTAGTAAACAATTATAGCTTCAATTAACTATTAATATGAATAATTTGCACTCGGTGGTACGATTTCAAGTAACTATTTATTTAGTATTAACCATTGTTTCCAAACACTTATATGGTTTCAAGTAACTAATGATAATCCTTAGTAAATAAAGATAGTTTCACGTAACTGTTCTTAATACAAATACTTTATATGGTATCAAGTATTCCATCTAATAAAAACATTTTCAGATTTATTCGACAACTATACAAGACCTCAACAGTTACTAACACTCTAGGTCGAAGTAGAACTGAGAGGAATGGCAATGATGAATTTACTTCCCACTCCCATGAACAGGAGCCTTACTATCAGATGCGATTTAATGTCATACCCAGGACACTCCATTTGAGGGAGGGCTTATCTCTCTGTAGAGGGATACGTCAACATATTCTAAGCCTCGCTGATAGGGTAGTTTTTTTTTTTTTTTTAAATCAAAGTAAACGTTTAGTTAAGGTATGAACGCTAAATATGTTGGTTTGTTTCGATCTGATGCTTTTAGACAATCCATTGACTTTCCATCAAAACGAGATCCAGAATCACTAGAAGTAATTAAAAAAAAACTATACGTTTCAGTTGTTCTAGAAATGCCTTTCTTCTACTGAAGGTCCTGGTTTTGTTAATACCAACTCCACCTCGAGGCTGAAAACTCCAGTTAAACAAATCTTCAACTTCTCCGATCAAACGTGCTCAATGAATCTCAGCTTCCTGCCTGGGGGTAGAGAGTCGGGGTGTTGGCATCAATAAACAAAACAAAACGACGCGCAAATTTGTAACTTATGCCTGTTAGCGACAAACTTAACCAGTAATTGGACAATGGCCAATTAAAGTAAGAGTAGAAAAAAAAAAGAAAAAAAATGGATTCAACGAAAACAAATTTAAGGGGCGTGTCGTGTTGGCCTACTTTCTCTTTGTTTTTCTTTGAAAAAAAAAAAAAATGAATTGACTACACCTTCGTCAGTAATTGTCCGTCAAAACTAATCAGACTTTCCAATAAGAAAATTTGACCGGGTACGCCATCCCCCACCGTTTTTTTTATAGAAAATATTTCATTTATCCATCATTGTAATGAAAAACTCATTACTTCATCACGTATGAAGACGGTATGAAGACGCCTTACTTCTTCAAACTCCGCCTACTTTATGCATCAACACACGTACCCGTATACATCCTTCCGTCCTAGTACGTTCTTTTGTATTTAGCAGTGAAAAAAAAAAAAAAGAAAAAAGACAACAAAAAAACGAAGGGTTTTGGCACGTGGAGCCACAAACCCTTCGACTAAGCAAACGGCAGGACCAGCAAATCATTAAAGTAGATGAATTAATGGCGTAAAATAAATGACCTGGGGTTTTTAGAAAACATAATCAGAAATATATTCAACGTTTAACAGAAAATTATTTAATTCTGAATAGACGATTTTGCCATTTCATTTAGGATTGTCAAATTGAAAATTACGGTTGGTACCTTCATCTTGACAGACGTCTAACTTCAGGAGAGAGAGAGAGAGAGAGAGAGAGAGAGAGATTAAACTGTAAGCATAAAATAAATTAAATATTCATAGCCTTAAGTCTTTCAGGTATTTAGGGTGTGTATTTTAGCACCCTGGGTTCGAATATGAATAATACAGCAACTTATAAAAGGGTTCCTGAAAAGAGAGACACAATATATGGTCTTGAGTGTACAGTCATATGTGGACGTGCAAATTTTTTTCATAGATATGATAATCAAAAGAGGAAGAGAGAAAGGAGGGGAATACGGAGATTAGCTGATGAAATGTGTGTGTGTGTGTGTGAGAGAGAGAGAGAGAGAGAGAGAGAGAGAGAGAGAATTGTGTAGGCGACTGTGTGCTTATACAGAGACGGTTGTGTTTCAAGTAACTAATTCCTCGGTGCGTGTAGATATTTACTAACTTTAGCAAAGCCTGGTACGGAATCACAAAGAAGCATTCAGTTAGGTTCAAATTCATTAGATTAACCACAGATATTCATTTGGTGACCTTACAATGATAATGAATAAATACAATTATCTATGATCTCATCTGAGTTCATATAAATCGAGAAAGTTTGAGAAGGGATGGAGAAATAGAAGAAACACGGGGAAGGTCACAAAGGGAATATTACACACACACACATATATATATATATATATATATATATATATAAACTTTTTTTCTTACACATATAGACTGTAATCCACATTTGCTATTTTGAAACCTCAAGTCAAACATGTATAGTCATCTGAGGAGACGGAGAGTATAATGATATTCTTCGGCGAAATAAATCTATAATGACCATTTAATCAGGTATGAGTTTCCTTCTAATTACACTATATATCTGTGAAACCACTGAGCTTTCGGAGTAACATCAGTCAATGATATTAATGCTTCCATTTCAGAAGGGAAGAAGGATTGTGATCAGTATTTCATTGTCATTTTTGTATTATCGAAAATGTAAAAGAATAAAAAATGGCTCATAGCGCGAACACGAACATTACTCTAAATTCATTCGGTTGTAAATTAAACTGGAAATTGCTTTATTTTCTAAATTAGAGTACTCAAGTGGTTTAATAAAAATCTTCTTACGATGTGTCACATAGAAATTATTTATTAATTATTTATTACCAATCTGCACAGCATTGAAACTTTGTAACTAAAATTATGGCCATGTAGCTGTTCAAATATGTATACTCCTTATATATATATATATATAGTTACATATCTGTTTTTACAGTACACATTACATATTGACAGTATCATTTTGCACAAATGATATTCAACAAAAATACGAAAGCAATAGTTTGCTCACCCGATGGTGACATGGACTTTTTTGACATTGTCTCTGGGGTCTGGCAAGATTAGCACCATATCTATTTATAATCTGCCTTAATGACGTATTACGATCGCCAACAAATAACCTGTCGATAGCAGTCCATACATTTCCTATACGTATTTCGACATCGTCGGAGTCTTGCAAAGAGATGCATTAGCTCCATATCTATTTATAATCTGCCTTGGTTACGCTCTACGAACGTCTATAGATCGAATAAAAGAAAATTTTCTCACGCGAAAAGATGTCAAGAAACTAAAGATATCCAGCAGAAACCATTACGGATGGAGACTACGCAGATGATCTAGGACTTCTAGCAAATACACCTGCACTTGTCGAATCCCTGCGGCATAGCCTGAAACAGGTTGAAAGAGCCATTGGCCTCTACGTGAACTCGGATAAAACAGAGTTCATGCACTTTAAATAGGAAGGAGCCATCTCCACTTTAAGTGGCAAGTTTCTGAAATTAGTAAACCAGTTCACATACCTCGGCAGCAATATCTATCTCATCGACTGAAAGCGATGTCAACTTACACATAGAAAAGGCATAGAATACTATTTATAGGTTATCGATTCTATGGAAATTTAATCTCTTCGATAAAGTAACAAGAATTCTTTCAAACTGTAGCCAGATCAGTACAACTGTATAGTTGCTCCACCTGGACTCGAACGAATCGCTTAGAGAAAAAATCTAAGTGGAAACTACACAGGAATGCTGCGTGTTGTTTTGTAACACTGGAAGCAGCACCCAAAAAATAGCAGCTATGCGGCCACTAGCCTTCAATCTCCCAAACTATCCAAGTACGATGAGCAATACATGCTGGGCACTGCTGGAGGAGCAGGGACCAACTCATTCGCAACATTCTTTTTTAGACTCCTATACATGGACACACTAGTGTTGGCCGATCAGCGAAAACTTATATCAGCTCTGTGCGGACACTGGGTGCCATCTAGGAGACTTACTAATAGAGATGGACGATAGGGACGGATAAAGAGAAAGAAAGAGTCCATGTTATCAGCACGACTAGAAAAATAATTGAATAATGGCACCTTTGGTTTAGAAGAGAATTAGATTTTTATAAAAACAACTGTCATCATAAGAATCATTTGTTTGCACAGCTTCAAGTATTTCCATTAAATACAAATGATTTTCAAACATATACTAGGACACCGCATCAGAATGGACCTGAGAATGATAATAGTGAATGGATAACTCTACTCTTTCTAGACCTCCACAATTGGTGTCTCACCGCCGGATGCAGTTTAGTGTCATCCTCAAGACATCCCCTTATTTAGTGAAGCGGTTGTACCTGTTAGGGTCCTATTTCAGGGCCAAATAGAGCTGCTTAATCATTTATTATACATTAAACCATTGAAATGTGTGCAAAGAAATGATTAAAATTCGATTGAATCATTACTATTAGATAGCAATGCTTGAAACTATTTAACTGTGTATAAAAATGAACTCTGGTACGTTTGAAAATGTTATCGAAATAATACTTGCAATTATTCACTTACAATATATATCACACAGAATTAAATAACCTACAGGAGTTATATGCCATAAAAACCAACCAACTAACCACCTTATTTGGGGTGGTCCTACCCACCCCCTCGGTAAAAGATGCAATTAGCGTATTCTAAATGCATAGAATGAACCTGGGAGTAATGGCAACTCACTAAAGATCCAGAGGTGGGGCCACAACACTGGATATACTTTTGTATCATATCTAGAACACCGAGAAAGACAGTCATATTTTCAAATAAATACTTAGAAATATATTAGAAATGCAAAAATTTTCAGTACAGAATATAGCATTGGCAAACAGCTCGAATTTCTGTCAAGCTTGAATCTCTAGCAAGAAAGACATGAGCTCACTATCGTTAGATACAGAAGGTGTTAATATTTCTATGGAAGTTCCTTAATGATATGATTTTAAAATCTTCACATGTTCCCTATCGATGTCAATGCATTATTGGAATCTCCCTGTTAGTTTCCGTAATATCACTACTGCTTTCCTTATAAATATACTCCCATAGAAATATTAGATTTTTTCAATTACTCGTGGAAGATTATTAGAATTTGTTGACAAAGATAGTGAACACCTAGAGACTGTTTGAAGTGATATCATAAAAGGTACATCCGTAAGGGTGTTAATATATTACTAAAATCGTCCTGTATCTCGTCACTGTCATGCCACAATAGTTAATGGAAAAGAAAGTAAATGAGGACCTGGTAAACCACTCTCCCATCGCTACCACCTGGAAAGTAATTACTCCAGTTGCTACATCTATTATCAACCTTGACAGGGCTCATCATATTTATAAATAATACTTTTTTGTAACGGTAAAAGATATTTTCTAAGCTAAGACTAGTTTAACGAGGAATCATAAGAACTCTGTACGGATCAAATTCTCCAAGTGACCCAGCAACAAATCACTCTACGGTAAAGTCTTATTTTGGCACGAGGTGTATAATTCTATTTGTGAGTAAACACATGCTTGTATATGCTCCGGGAGTCTTGAACAAAGTTGGCTGAGACGAAGAAACGAGGAAGAGATGTCGACAGGATTAATTTGTTCATATCATAAAAAGCAAAGTCAGACATGTGGTCACAAAAAACCCTCTCTCTGTATTGTCGATGTTATAACCTTCCACTGGATCGAAAAAGGAAGGCATGAAGAGGTATTTTCTGGTCAAACAAGGAAGAATCTATTCTTTTACAAATCGTAGCCCACCTCCTTTTTTTCATCCCTGAGTCTTGTGTTCGACCTTCTCTCGCACCCACAACGAGAATTCTCGAAACTGACTCTTTTTTGTCAGTCACACAACCAGACACCAGGGTTACTGGTGATAGGCGGTGGTTACAACCAACATTACATACGGCCATGTGTGTATTTGTACAAAAACTCTTTTCATAACAATGACACCGATGTGGTTAATTTATGTAGTTGGCTTTAAAACGTGACAATGTCTTGTGTTTTACCTTTTACTTCTACATCAATGAATTAGAATAAATATTGTTCACACAGTCAATTGTAAGCAACTGCGTGTGACTGGCTAATTATTTGGTCGCATATAAGGGTCTATTATTGGTGAATTTAAATTTTTAAAAAGAAAATACGGAATACGAGAAAATTTCTAAACAGTTTGCATAAAAACACAAACGAGAGAGAGAGAGAGAGAGAGGTGGAGAAAGACACTTTCTTAAAAAAAAAAAGAAGAAAAAACTTCTCGAACAACGGAACGGTTTGAAATATACCCACAGAAGACCTTTACAATTCAATTTTACGTATACTAGGAGACACACGTGTCAACAATCGAGCTGCTAGAAAAATATGAAAGCAGCGAGCACATAAGTTGAGAATGCTTCTGTGAAACTGTAAGTGCGTTTATGCACACTTTTCTCTGTGTTTGGCTGATACGTAATTCAAACGCCGCCTGACCCCAGCATGTGCGTTGTGGTCATTTCCAGAACAGGCAGTTATGAATAGACACGTGACTTCCACTTCCTACAGTTGAAAAAGTGGCAAAGTTGTTGAATGGAAGAAGGGGATAAGCTTTTTAGATTCAAGAGGGACTGCAAGTTGAAGCAGAGAAAATAAACGTTTCTTAACCAAAAAATTTCGCACAAAGCGAAAGGAAACAAAAGAAATATTACCAATTATTGTAGATTTTTGTTATCGAGATAAAAAGGGAAGATATGGATTAAACAATGATTTTTTTAATCTAGGAATATCGCACTAAAATTAATACATACGAAACCACTTAATTAAAATGTTTTAATTCATTTAGCTTCTACTTTTTTTTTACTTCTCTCTCTCTGTCTGTCTGTCTGTCTGTCTCTCTCTCTGGTAATCTTCCATCCTTTTTATTTTTCTTATATATTTCAATATAACTTCTTTTCTCATTTCCATATGACCTCTTTCATTATTTATCATCTTTTGTTTTCTTTTTTATTAGAGTCCCTGTTTTTCCTCAATAATATTCTTTCGTTCTTTTTTACATATATCAATATTTTTCTTTGATTTTAATATTTTTCATTCGTTTCTTTTGTCATATTACCATGGGACAATTTTTATTTTTATAATAAAAGGAGTAAAAGGTTATAGGTATAGGGAGAGAGTGGAAAATCAGGATAAACTACTTTACTACAAGGAAGAATGAGAGTTTATATAATTGAAACTTTCACAATAATGGCTTTTCTAATAATTTTTTTTCAATATTTCTCCTCTAAATGGAAATTTACTGTCAAGGTAGATTTCAAAAACTAAGGTTACTAATTGGATTTTTTGGCCAATAGAGTAATATATTTTTGGAAAAAAATTGCCTATTCTGATCCAAAACTGCAGTAGTGTAAAAAGTTTTAAAATCAAATTAGATGATCTTAGAAAAAGATTGAAAGAAAAAGAGGGCATTTATGGAAACTATTAAGTGAATTACTCAACGGAATTGTGTGTGTGTGTGTGTGTGTGTGTGTGTGTGTGTGTGTGTGTGTGTGTGTGTGTGTTCTGTGCAAAGGTTCTTTTTTAAAGGTTGATGCGAGAAGATAGTGGAAAGTTGAAATTCCCAAGGAGGCATAATAAACAAATGTTCATCCCTTATTTCTTTTTTCTCAAATTTCAATATAGAATCTTTCATTCTGAATAACATTCTTTAATTCGTTTATTTTCTTATTCATTTTAATATAGCACTTTTCTTTTTTCTATTTTCAATTCGGACTGTTACTTCTTTTTCTTCCTTCTTGTTCATTTATTTTTTCTATCTTTCTTTCATTGTTTAGTTTAAAGTAGTAATTTTCTCTTTTTCTATCTTGTGCTACATTTTTTTGTTTTTCTTTCCTTTCTGTTACATGATAATACCTCGTTGTGGTATAATAGTCTACAAACTGTCAAGCAGATTAACTCTGAGCGTAGAGTTCGATCCACAAAACATGCACCTTGCTTGTGCGACATTTGAGTAAATGTTTAATTATATCCGTTTTGAGTGAATAATGTTCCACTAGAAATAATAAAATACTGATATCTGGTTTAGAAGAAAAGTAACTTTTTATATAAAAATAGTTGGTTGAATAGTTCATACTTATGGACCATGATGTATTTCATTATTACATTTTCTTTCGTCATCTTTGCTTTAAAAATATTTTTCAACTTTCGCCTTCATTTCTGTGTTATTTTTCAATCTATTTTCTTCTATCGTTCTATTTCAGTTATTTTTTCCTTTCCAGTTCGCAGCAAATCATTTGATTAATAGAAAATAAAGTGGGAATGAGGAGAAAGTTCCATAAATTAAGGAAAAAAATCACAAGAAAACTTCTTATTGTCTTTTGATAACCAAAAATATTGTTAGTTCTCTTACAAACATATTAGAAATAACTCAAAGAAAGCAACAAAATTCTTTTAATGAAGACGAAAATAAAAAAGAGAAAGTAATTCAAAGATGGGATTCAAAACATGATATAAAATGAGTGCAAAGAATTAACATTGAAAGTAAAAATAAATATGGCTGGGAAGAAGAATATACCAAGATGGTCTTGGAAGACAGAGAAAGAAAGAGTGAAAGAAACAAGGTAAAAAAAGAAGTAAAGAAAAAAAAATAAAAAAGAAGACATTAAATGAGAGAGAGAAAGAAAGAGAAGCGGTAATGAACAGAAGAAAAATGTACATTTTTTATCAATTCTTCTGTTCATTACATTAAAAGGAAAAAATAACTATCACCAAAAATAAGTAAAATAATGAGAAGTCAAGAAAAGCAAAGAAAACTATGGCCTTGTCGGTTGGGACCGTAGAATACACCAACTGCATCTCTACAAAGGGGTAAGACTCCCACAACGAGTGCCTTGTGGCCCAGTCGACATGGGCTGCAGAATACACCGACTGTATGTCTACAGAAGGGTAAGACTCCCACAACAAGTGTCCTGGATACGACTCAAAAACAATCTGATGATGAGGCTTCAGTAATACTAGAGCTTTGGGAAATATGGAATACACCTTCATTACCATCATTCCCATGTCCACTCTGGCCTTGAGTGGTAGCACCTGATAGGGTCCTATCTAGGGGTCAAGTAGAAATAAACTGTGTGTTAAAGCTAAACTGAATTATTTGAAATAGAACTGTTTTAACGTTTCAACTGCGTTCTTATGCTAAACTGAATTGTTTGAACTAGAACTGTTTTTACATTTGACTGTGTGTAAATAAATGACTTATGTTTAATTGAATTGTTAGTGATACATAGCAATACTTGGAACCATTCAAATTTGTTGTCTAATATGAATTGTTTGAAATAGAATAATTTTTAACATTTGAACTGTGCACTTATACTAAACTGAATTGTTTGAAATAGAACTGTTTATATGTATAAAAGTGGATTTGTCATCAAATAACTTACAATGGTTGATGTACCATAAAGCCAAACTAAACTAAAGAAAAATTGATAAAAAAAATTTAACAAACAAATGAAAAGAAAAATACTACGAGAGAGAGAAAGAGAGAGAGAGAGAGATACGGGTGGTGGGGTAAGGAATAGAAAAATTAAAGAACAAAAATGAAGGTAAGATATAGATGAAAAATTGAAAAAAAAACGAAAAGAAAAACTATCACCTGACATAATGAGAATGATGAAAATATAAGAGGGAGAAGAGTAAAAAGAAAAAGAAACAACGAAATTCGGAAGGGATGAGGAGGTGCAGTGAAGAATTTTGAAAGAAAGAGAGTCGAAAGAATGAAAGAATCAAAACAAATATCTCCCAGCTTCTAATAAAAACCCCGAGTTCCTCTGTTGATTTTAATTAGCGCCTTTTCGACCAATTATATTATTATTGAATAAACCGAGTTGTTAATACTGACACTTATTTCATTATCATCGCTTCCTTCCACCTTGTCTACAACAAAATGAAAGGAGCAAGATTTTCCAGTATATGCATCATATAAAAAGTTTTACGATTATAATTTAATTAGTAAAATGTCATCTGGCCCTTCTAACGTTTTTAATATCTTTTAAAAATTAGGAAAATAAAATCTCTAGTTCATTTCTCATTAATTAGCAAAATTATATGAAAAGGAAGAAGGTATTTTAAAAATATATAATTTAGGTCCATTTTATAGATGTCGGAGCTGCATGTTTTCTGCTGGTGCCACTTGGTGAAATTAGAGCTTAGATGGGCAAGGATTTCAAATGCTGATATTTAAGGTACGCCGCACCATCAAACTTGAAAGACATACACAACGGCATCTTCCACTCTGTTATTTGTCCATGTGCCGTACAAAATCAAGCTTATTCATATTTATGAATAAGCTGAAATAAGATTAAGATTAAGAAAAAAAAACTCATACTCTTCAGTAAAAGCATCTGTTAGTTTTGTAATATAATGGCCGAGGGATTGGGTTTAGTTAGGCTGAGAACCTTTCGGCTCAGTGCATAGGTTAGTTAGGTGCAAACATGGGTGCATGTGTTCGCACGCGCGTGGAGCAGACGTGTCATTCAGAGATGTCACAATAGGTATCCCAGATAGAGGGTGTGACCAGGGACGTGAGTGACGTCACGCACCGGAGGCGTGGGCTGAGATTTGAGAAAAGTCAGTGAGTTGAGTTCTAGGGCCGGAAGAAGACGGTTGACTTTCGGGGCTCGCCGAAGCCAGACCAGTGGCCTTGTGACAGGTGTCGCACGTGGTTTGGGGGAGATGGAAAAGTCAGTATAGAAAGATGGTATCTCTCTCCTTATGTGGAAAAACCTTTTAACTCAAAGGTAATAAAAAGTTTCGTACCTGAACTAAGAAGTCGTAATGTTTTTCGTGTTTCGGGATTCCTATGTTCTATCTATATATGTTATGAACATTCTATGTACGTTTCACATATCCGTATCATGGTATGTTACAGTTTTGCACAATAAATCATAGATAAATAAAACAAAAACTGATTTATGCAGAGAGGTAAATGGCGTGTCTTGGGAATGACACTAAACTGCATCTGATGATGAGGCTCCATTTCTTGAGAGTGTGGAGTAAACCTTCATTGTTATTACTCCCAAGTTGTCTTTGATCCAGAGTGGTAGTACCTGTTAGCACCTCATCAATGGGACAAATAGATCTGCTTGAAATGATTAGTAAGGAATCATCATCATCATCATGTCACGCCGCCAGCACGGATATCCCTGACCCTCTCTCGCCACTTCTCCCTATTATCCATCGCCTCTGGCAGGTCTTCAGGGTCACATCCCGTGTCCTTACATAGCTGCTGTATGTAAGTTCGAGCTGGCCATATGTGGGGGTCCATTGGAGTACATCACTTATGAGCTCGTCCTTGCTTCTCCAGCAGTGTCCTGCGTGTCTGGTTCGTCTAACTTGTATAGTTTTCGTTATGGGAGGCAAGTGGCCGTATAGTTGGTGTCTTGTGGGGTGTTGTCGCCAGGACTTGTTCAATATTACTCTCAACATTCTTGTGTAATTGCCGTCTAGTTTCTTCTCCAGCCGTTTAGTTAGCGTCCATGTAGTGCATCCATATAGCAGTATCGATACAACCGTTGCCTGGGAGAAACTGCGTTTCATTTTATCGGTTAGGTCTGTGCCGAAGGCTCCCTTTTCAATAACTACTACACCAAGGTGTAGGGGAGGGTGCTACTTCATTCCTTGGATTGCTCCACTTCACCCTTGATCCGGACCTTATAATGCTGGGTGTTAAGCAAGGCGGCATCAAGTACCATTTTTAAAGTCTTTGGTATGACTCGACCTGGGATTGAACCCCTGTCTCTCAGACCATTGGCGAAAACTCTTCTCATTAGGCCAATAGCTCAGTTTGATACAATGTAACTGGATGTAAATCATTTGTATTAAGAAAAGTTACTTGAAGATAAAACTGTTTACTAATGATTATTATTAGTTTGGTATGGTTTGGTTTTATGGCATATCAACCATTGTAGGTTATTTAATGCTAAATACTATTCATACACATACATCAAATATATATGATGTGTAAACATTTTCTTAATATTTTTTAACGAGCCTAAACTTATTTTTTGCATTCATTTAAATGATTTTAGTCTAACACGAATAATTCTATTCTCTATTAATCATTTGTTTGCACACAGTTTAATGGATATACATATGATTTGTAAGTGAATACTTTTTTGGTAATTTCATTTTAAAATGATGGTTGGTTGGTTGGGTTTTACGGCATCTCAACCCATTGGGTTATTTTATGCCAAAAACGTTTTTATTTATTATTTTTATCAGGTATAATCTTTATGCGTATAGTTATTTGCATATCGTTTTATTTTGATGTCGTTGGTATTTGTTTATAGCATTCAGTCTTGAATAGTCTGCTGAAGTCAGCATTTCTGATTTTTTATATAATTATTTTGTAGGTTTATGAGCCTACAGCCTTGATAGAAAGCCAATTCTTTTCAGAAATTCTATTATGTTTTTAGGGTTTATTTTCCCAAATAGTTCCTTCATACTCTTAATTTTGTAAAAAAATTTTCGGATGCGAGATAGGTTTGTACGTTCTATTAAAATATATCTAATTGTGTAATGGTTTCCGCATGGACATTTAGGGGGAGATTCTTCTTTTAGAATAAAGGCGTGCGTTAATCTAGTGTAGCCTATACGTAGTCGAGAAAGAATGGTTTCTTCACTTTTAGTATTATTAGCTTCACGTTTTCTTTCTTTCAGAAGAGGTTCTATTTGGTAGAGTTTGTTTGGGGTATTTTCATCCCACAATTGTTGCCATCTTTTTGTGATTATTTGTTTGATTTTATGTTTCAAGTCTGTGTATGGTAGTTTGGAGGTTTTGTCAGGAGGTATGTTAATTGCAGCTTTAGCCAATGAATCAGCTCTATCATTTCCCTGGATTTCCAAATGGCCTGGAATCCAGCAGAATATGATTTTTTTTGCTCTGTCTTAGGGAGTGAAATTTTAAAATGTGTTAAAATTATGTGTTTGCACATTAGTATTACTATTGTTTCTACACAGTTAAAATGTCTTTAACTATTGCTATCTATCACTAATAATTCTATTCAATATTAATCATTTGCTTTCAGATTGTGGAGTGGTTACAAGTATTGCTATTTCACACTAATTGGTCAACACTATTCATCCATTTGATACAGTCAAATGGTTCCAAGTATTGTTATGTAATAACAATAATTCCATTTAGGCACACAGTTAAAGAGTTTCAAGTATTGCCATTGAAAATTAATAATTATAACTCTAGTCAACGTTACTCATTCAATTAAACCTCACTCATTTGTTTACACACAGATTAATGATCAAACAGTTCTATTTCTAACAATTCAATTAAGCATAAGTCATTTGTCTGCTCAGAGTTTGAATGTCAAACAGTTCTATTAGACCCATAGATAGGACCCTATTAGGTGCTATCACTCCGGGCCAGAATGAATCTAGGAACAATGGCAATGAAGCGATAATCCACTTTCTATAAAGCTCCAGCATTACTGGAACCTCACCACCAGATTGTTTAATGTCATATATCCAGGACACTCGTTGGAGGCGGGGTCTTACTTTTTTGCAGAGAAACAGGCGGTGTATCCGACTGGGTTGGATCATTGTTATTAGTTACTTGAAACCATATAACTGTGTATCAACAAATGATTATTAAATACAGAATTACTTGAAACCCTATTTATCTAAATTATTTGTATTAAGAAGACTTGAAATCATGTAACTGTTTGCAAATTATTTATATTTGATTGGAATACTTGAAATCATTACTGTGTGCAAATAAATGATTATAGACAAATAAGTGCAATGGAACATTGAAAATATAGTTAATTAAAATCGAATGAATCAAATTTCAACATTAAAATAACCCATAAGTGCGAAAGACAACAACTATGGAAGGCAGTAATTACTGGGAATACGGTTACAAGACTCATCATTCCTATCCGAGGTTGCGGTAAAATCACCTGAAGAAGGCCAGAAGTGAAATTTGGCCGAAACGTAGTGAAAGAAGAAACAACACAAAAAAACTACCAAGATGAGGACAAAAAGTCCGCAATAAATAAAAATTAATTCTCAGATTAAGAAGCCTCATCTAAAAAATGATCCAATTAAAAACAACCCATAAGGAGTTGATAAACTATCAAATAAACAAACCAAAACATAACTGATTTATCAGTATTTATTGAGCATGGTTTAGTTTAGAGCACACAGTGAGGATCGATTTCAGTAGTTTTTATCACCCAGTTTACTACGATGAGATGTAAGTTATTTACTTAACTTGGGTTCATTTCGTAGGTAGCAATAAGAGTAAATTATGACCAATTATGGTAGAGAATTTTCGGTTTGCCTACGACACATAAGAATAAATGTTAGGATCAATGATAGTAAAATACAGAACTCTAACTTTTCATTTCTTTTCCCTCGACAATTACTAATGTCAGTCGAAAGTACTCTGAATATATACGTTCATGAATGAGAAAGAAGCCAGTTTGGAAAATCAGACGTGTTTCATTCTTGAGATGTTGGTTACTATAAGTTATGATGGGTTAGATTTTGTTTTTGTATTGTTGGCTATAGTTGTTTGTGTTTGTGTTATCCCTTTGTGCAGAGTTTACTTTGTAAACCTTTCTTTTAGTATTATATACGTGAATAGGAATATGTATATATTTACCAACCCCTCTGCACGAGCAGGATGCGACACAATTTTTAAGCGGAGTTTAACAAGTTTGAATTCAAAGCTTTCCTTCTCCCACACCGGTTGCCATACCAAGGTTGAAGAGTCCGCTCTACTATTTACCCGTAGCTGGAGCGAGAATAGTTGGATTCATACCTTCCTCCATGGTATTAGCGCTAAATGAAATGTAAACAACTTCTTCCAGGATTTGAACGCGGGTCACCGTGCCCATTTCCTACGACCGTATCCATTACATCACGAACATTAGGATAATGTAAGGTTTTGAAGGTGCTTTCGATATAACTTCGGTATTTGAGATTTTATTGCTGTGGCACGAGTAAAAATTTGATTGGTTTGGTTTGGTTTGGTTTTCTGGTATATCAACCATTGTAGGTTATTTAATGCCAAATCCATTTTATACGTATAAACAGTTCTATTTCAAACAACTCAGTTGAGCATAAGTACAGTTTCAATGTCAAAAACAGTTCTATTTCAAACAATTCAGTTAAGCATAATTACAGTTTAGTTCTATTTAAAACAGTTCTATTTTAAACAATTCAGTTTAGTATAAGTACGCAGTTTCCAATTCAAAAACAGTTCTACTTCAAACAATTCAGTTTAGCATAAGTACTCAATTTAGGTCTATTTGATCCATAAATAAGACTATCAGGTGCAACCACTCTGGGCAAGAGTGAACCTGGGAGCGATGGCAATGAAGGGGTACTCCGCGTTCTCCAAAGCTCCGGCATTATTGGAGCCTCACCATCAAATTGTTTAATGTCATATCCATGACACTCGTTGGGTGCATCTTATCCCTCTGTAGACATGCAGACGATGTATTCTACAGGCCAAGCCAACTGGGCTGACGCTACATGAGTTGCACCCCAACAATAAAAGTAGGTTACGGGGGCAGTTTTTTTTTTTTCAATATTTATAGGATTATTTTATGTCGATCAAAATTGTTAAATTATAGCCTCCAATTATACACAATACACGAACACATTTACCCAGTCATTTTAAATCGGTAAACACTTTCCCAAAACTCCAGCATTACTGGAACCTCACCATCAGATTATTTAGTGTCATTTCAGGACACTCGCTGTTGGGGGGGCGGGCACCTCGGGTGGTGTAATGGTTAGCAAGGTAGACTAGCAAACCTACACGAGTGAGTTCGATTCTCATTAGGTGCCCAATTCATGCGGCCTTGTGCTACATCTAAGCAAAAAGCTTAGTAAATTACCACTCGCTGTTGTGGGGGGGGGTCTTAACGCTTTGCAGAGAAGCAGTCGGTATATTCAACAGCTTCAGTCGACTGGGCAAGAGGAGTCTGTTGTGTTGTGGAGTGATTCTCTGTCCAATGAATTTTGGTTTGCGAATGTTGACCATTCATGCTAGTTTGAAAGTGTGAAGGGTACTAAGAAACACGTGACTGACACACACACACACACATATATATATATATATATATATAGGAAAGAGAAAGATTCTTGCGACCGATCGTGCACCTGTCATATCCCTAATAGCTCATGTTCTAAGAGGACCTTCTCTCCCTCATGAAGCACCAACCCACTTGACTAAAAGGGGCAAAGGACTGAGTTTATTACTCAGTGACTGGAGTAGAACTTACAAAGTTTTTCTCTCACTCCTCGCGAAGTTCGCTTCCTACGGGAATCCCTCTCCCACAATGAACCGACCTTATGTCACATTTTGGCTTCATGGGGAGACAAAAAACATCTACCCTCTCACTTAAAAAAATGTCGATTGGCCTGATTGATTGCCGCTTATTAGAGGCGTAACTGAAAGGGAATTCCAACGAAACTGAAAAATTTTTCCATTCACGCCCCCGAGAGGCTTACTTCATACGAAACATCTCACATTAAATCCACCTTGTTTCATATCTCAACAGTGAAGGGTTTGGTCAAATATATATATAGAGAGGGACAAACACAGATAAACTATATAAGCTAAATAGTATATCGTATGGTGAAATGTTTAGAGTTTCACTCCTACTGGGTATTCCTTAGTTATGGCTCTATGCCAAAGTTTAGTAAATGACTACATTTATCTCGTGTATTTTAATTGTAAGATTAGCAAGCAGATTATAAAGGGATGTTTCTGACTTCCCACCAAGTCAAAAGTGGCATGAAGTCATTTCATAGTGGAAGGTAGCACACACGAATAGGCACATAATCGTGGCTGTCACAAATAATGCTTGATTTCCCCAACAGATTATTACTAGTACATTCGATTTTCGCTGAATGTCTCATTCGACTGTCTTTATACTAAAATGAAACTAAGTTCAGTAAATAGTGATATAAGTCAACCAGAAAAAAACAAGTTGGGCGTCAAACTTACGTAAACGGTTGATGTGGTTGATTAAAAAGAATACTGTAATAGAAAGAGTTTAGGAGTAGAGATTTCCCATGGTACTTTAAACAGGTCAACTGTTATGACTAAGCAAATCAAGAACATTTCCTTTTTTTGGCAGGTGACCAATGGGGAGATAACTAGCTCTATCTCGGATTGAAATCGTCGATGAAAATTTAAATAAACTGTATATCTATATTAGCTTCCCAGACACTTGCTTTCGCTATTAGCATTCAGCGCATTCCATTCAAAGAATAATTTTGGTTTTTGCCTCTTTTATAGAAAAGAGGTCTGACAACCATATCCATTTTTTTTCTTATGGTCATGACATCGTTTACTTTCTAAGCGTAGGAAGAGGCGTTGCCTGCCTTCTCTTGTGACACTTTATAAAGAGTGTTTTCTACATGTTTTCTCTTACCTTTGCAGAAAATTCAATGGTAAAAAAAAATCATACATAATAGTAGTAATCCTAGTCAAGTAAGAACATTAAGTTTATAAGACCCAAAAATTCACTCTGAACCGTCCAGCAGGACACATAGCATAACAGTTATGCGTGTTGGTTCCCTAAGATTCTAAGACAATCATCTGGAGGTTGCAGGTTCAATCCTGATTGCAGGCGAGTAACAATACAGGAATACTTGACTCTTGTACTCGGTTATGGATTTAATAAAGGACGTAGTTCGAAGTTCCGTGTAGGTTCCCGAGTTCGACAAACACCTGAAGAAGGCCGGAGGACATATCAGCCGAAGCAATGTGGAAATAACAAAGATGAAGACAATAGTCCGAAAACCCTTAATGATAAAGATCATCAAGCTTCGTCTCAGAAATTTAGACAACTGATATTATAATCATGGTAACAATTGTCAATAATGAGAAGGAATGAAGAAAATTAAGAGTGGCCGAAGAAGGAATCGAAGAGAAATAGATTTAAAAAAAAGGTAGGTCGAGTAAGATTAAATAATTCTGCTTGAAGGAAAAGAGAAGAAAAATGACTAAGAAAAATGGAGAAAATTCTGTAGAAATAAGAAGAAAGCTATTAGCAATCATAACAGAAACTAGTTCTAAACGAAGAAGTTACTCAACTGAAAAGAAAAAGGAGTCTAAGAAAGTAAAATTAAAAAAAAAAAACGTTGCTAGATCTAAACAAAGATATGAAGCAAAATAATTCTGCTTGAAGAGGGTGGGGAAGGGTGAAGAATTGTCTCCTGCAGATTAAATAAAATTCTACAAAAGATGAGCTCCAAATCAGATTGTAAGATTTGCCATCCTACGAAGTAGACCAAATTGCTCAAACTGTGGAAAATTAGTCCGGACTTTTTAAGATTAAAAATCACAACAGACAATCAGAATCTATTTTTCTTATTTAGTCCGAAACCTTTCTTTGCCATTTATTAACAGAAGGTTTTTAAGTAGTACCTTTGGGAAATATCTGAACGCCATATTGGATAACAAATCAAAATCGTGTTTTGTAGGTAAGGGGGGGGGGAGGTATCCCATTCTCTCGCTCTTTTTTTTTATTTATATTTTATGAAAGGTTGTATTTATCATTGTCTCATTGCATTCTTATCTTTTCCTCTCTCTTTTATAAACCCGAATATTCATTTTCCTATGCAGAAACACGTCCAATATCATTGCTTTTAGCAATTTCAAATGTCTTTTCAGGTGAGTGATTGGCTTATATTATTTGTTATAGCGAGAGGACGCCCGTAACTTCTTCGTGGCTCTATTTCTCGAGTCGGTAATGGCTGGCCGCTGGTGTTTCGAAGGCCAGTTATAACATGACTGCCTCATTATTCGACACGAGTTGGCGTATACAACTCTCTACCGACAAGTTTTCCCCCTCTTCTTTTTATCTTTCATTTCTTTTCTCTCTTGTTCCCCTTCCTTCTTGCACTCTTTAGATTTTTTTATTTCTTTGGCTTGGTTTCTTTGTTTAATGGCATATCAACCTTCGTGGGTAATTTAATAGCAAATTCATTTTGGTCGCACAATAGCAGTGGTACTATTTAACCCGTAGTTGGGAGGATAAAGGGGTTCATAGCTTTCCCAATGTTATTTGTTTGAAAGAGAACCTAATAGCGTGACTAGAGTTCGAACTCGCAGACTACGACGTCACAGTCCAGCACTTTAGCCGCTACGCTACGGAAACTCCTCCCTTTTGTTTCTTTCAAGTGCAATTCTGTTGTCTGTTTCTCTCCCTGAAAACACTTTTTTTTTCTTCCTTATCTTATTTTCTCTTCGTCTCCTTTAAAAGTTTCAAAACACGGCCATTTTTATATAAAAATCCTTTTCTCAACATTTATACTGTTCGCCTTAGTATGACACAAAGCCACAAGTGTTGAGTACTTAATGAATATGGAAAGTTACGACAACAATATAGTCGGACTTGATCGAGTGCCTCGGGTGGAGTAATGGTAAGCAAACTAGGCTAGCGAACCTACACAAGTGAGTTCGGATTTCATTGGGCGCCACATCTAAGCAAAAAGCTTAGTAAATTACTACAGTCTGACCTGATAATTCACTCGAAAAGTTTCGATTGTTGAAAGCAAAGATCTGGGAATCGTTTGGTGTTACAAAATAGTTGGACAAGAAAATGAACACGCTGAGTGATAAAAAGAAGGAAAATGATTACAATGCAGTAAACCAGAATTATAAACAGAATGGAGCTACTCTTGGCATAACGGTTATCATCTAGGGAAATAGATTCGTCAATACGAGTTCAAATCCTGAACAAGACAGTTTGCATTTTGCTTGACGCTAATGCATTTGGGAAAGGCAATAATACCTCTTTACCTGTCCCAGCAGCTGGAGGCAAAGTAGACGGTTACACTGGGTTTCTTTAACCTTAGTAAGGCAACCAGTCATGGGTAAACTCTGGATTCAAAAACTTCACAGAAACCCCAGGAGAATCTTAACCGTTTTTTATCACTATTTTTCTGTTATTGGCTCATCCAAAAATGTCTGCTGGTTCTACATAAACTTTCACCACACTACAAAAATACCACTTCTGGTGATTATTTGCTAAAGGTTCAGCTTATTTAATGGTTGTCATCGAATCAATGGGCGAACATTATTTTATTTATAAAATTATGCACCAGTCTTTGTGTATTTACCTGTGTATGTGCGTGTGTACATTCGTGCATCATTTGAGTGTTTCGCTAGTAGGAAAAAGTTAGTTAATAGCAATAGTCATTTACCATTAAATGATATCAATTTAACTAAGTTTTCTCATTGGTTATCTCTTCTCCCGCCTCTTAGCTATAGGTAAATAGCAGGTTAGACAGCTATTCAACTATCACAGCCAACGAGGCTGTTGTTTACAAAAGGGGATTATCGTTATTAGTTACTTCAAACCATTTAACTACTTGAAGTATTTGAAATCATAAAGATGTGGGAATTATCTATATCAGATGCGAGTACTGGATACCATATAACAACGTGAAAATGGATGATTATTAAATACAAATAGTTACTTGAAGCAATTGATTATGAATTATTAGTTTTAAGAATAGTTACGAGAAGCGGTAATTGCCTACGAATAATTATTATCATTAATCACTGCAAATATTCTAATAAAAAAAAAAGACAGTCGTAAATAACCAAGAAATAGGTAACATGCTGTAAAACCTACCAAGCGAGCCATAAATTTTGTACATCATTAGTATCAGATTGGGATATTTAAAACCTTACATCACTCTGTTGATAACGCTTAGAAAACGTTGACTGTGTCTTCTGCAGAGGAGTAAGACTCCCCCCACCTAAATAAGGGCTTAGCCCAGTCGGCTGGAACTGTTGAATACACCAACTGTCTCTGGAGAGGGGCAAGACTCCCCCAACGCGTGTCCTGATAATGACATTAAACAATCTGATGGTGAGACTCAAGTAATGCCGGAAATTTGGGGAATGCTGAGCACCCCTTTCATTTCCATCGCTCCCAGGTCCACTCTGGCCCAGAGTTGTAGCACTTGATAGGGTCCAACCTATGGGTTAAATAGACCTGTTTAACATTAAAACTCTGTGCAAACAAATGACATGCTAAATTGAATTGTTTGAAATAGAACTGTTTGATCATTTAATAGTGTGTAAACAAATGAGTGAGGTTTAATTGAATTGTTAGTGATACATAGCAATATTTGGAACTGTTTAATGATTTAACTGTGTGTATCTACAAAATGTGTTTGTCATATATTTGATTTATAGGTAAAAACAGGATTTGGCATTAAACAACCAACAATAGTTGCTATGTCATAAAACCCAACAAACCTAAACATGGGGTGCCCTAGATATGACGGTAAGCAGGATGCTAAGGCTCCAGTTCTAGAGATATGGAGAGTGTTTAGTGCGAAATATCCCTGCATTGTCATTACTCCCAGGTCCACACTATGGATCAAATAGATCTGTTTAAAAGTAATTCGTATCCGATGAAATCGTGTACAAGGAAACATATCCACAAAAATATATGAACGAACAATGATTTTGGTTGGTTGTTTGGGTTTTATGGCATATCAACCTTTGTAGATCATCTAACGCAAAATCCATTTTATACAAATAATAGGTTCTATTTTAAACAATTCAGTTTAGCATAAGTACACAGTTTAATTATGAAAAACATTTCTATTTCGAGCAATTCAGTTAATACAAACAGTTATAATTCAGCCATTTCAGTTTAGTATAAGTATAGATTTTGTTTTCACACAGTTAAATATCAAAACAGTCCTATATTAAACAATTCAGTTTACTATAAGTACAGATTCAATGTCAAAAACAGTTCCATTTCAAACAATTCATTTTAGCATAAGTACGCAGTTTAAATGTAAGTACACTGTTTAATTGCCAAAAACATTTCTATTTTAAGCTATTCAGTTTATTCAAACTTTTCTAATTCAAACAATTCAGTTTAACATAAGTATGCAGTTTAGTTCTAGTTAATCCATAGATAGGGCCTTATCAGGTGCTACCACTCCGGGCCAGAGTGGACCTGGGAGCAATGGCAATGAAGGGGTGCTCTGCATTCCCCAAAGCCCCAGCTTTATTGGAACCTCATCATCAGATTGTTTAGTGTCATATCAGGACACTCGTTAGGGGAATCTTACCCCTCGGTAGAGGAACAGTCGGTGTATTCTACAGCCCCAGCCGACTGGGCAAAACAAACAATGAAAGTGATTCCCTAACCTCTTGATATAAAATAACCCAAGACGGGTTAATATGCCATTATAATTAATCACCTGAAACAGTATAAATGTATGCAAACAAGGGATTCTCAGATAGGAATAGTTTTTGAAGCAATAGAATTGTGTATAAATTGTTAGTATTAGATAGAAATACTTGAAACTACATAACTCTGTATTTGTATTAAGAATAGTTTGTTGAGGTTAAAATTTTTTGCGAATGATTATCATTAATTACTTGCCCGTGGTGTAATGGTTACCATTGTAGGAAATGGACAAGGTGACACGAGTTCAAATCCTGGACGAGGCTGACTGCATTTCACATAGCACTAATACCCTTGGGAAAGGTATGAACCCAATTATTCTCCCTCCAGCTATGGGTAAATAGTAGGGCAGACTGATTTCTTCAGCCTTGGTGAGGCAACTAGTCTAGGAGAAGGAAAACTCTGAGTTCAAACCTGTTAAACTCTGCTTAAAAATTGACCTTGTGGCATATCCTGCCCGAGCGGAGGGGTTAGTAAATATGGATTATCATTAATTACTTAAAACCATATAATTGCTCGCTAGAAAGACTGACTTCGACATTGAATAACTCAACATGGCATGCCGTAAAACCAACCAACAAACAAGCATTCGATTTTTGTTAAGTCCTTTCTTTTTATATACAAGCTGTATTACCTCCCCTTCATTTCAATACAATATCACGTTGCCACTATTTCTGCCATTTTCAGACATTTTTCTCTTCCATTTCTTCTCTTTTATTTATGTTTCATTTTCCTCGCTACTCACTGCAATATTTTCTTTTCTTTCAAACTTTATCTTTCACCCCATTTGCTTTTCCTCTTTCTTGTTAATCTTTTTCACTGTTTCTCAATCATTAGGTTCCAGTTCTGCTCTGGTAGTCGCAATTTGTAGATTTCAGCGAAGATTTCGAAACGAACGCAAGACCAGAAGGTTTTAAGGACGGTTAACTGCGTATTGAACTGAATAAAAAAAAGAAGACAGAAGAGGAAATTACCGTCATTTTCTTCAACTTCCGGCCGAAGGCTAAAGAAAAGAGGCCGACCAATCAGTGTGCTCTGCCCACAATCCCATTGGCCTGGACTTTAATTTCTCCCCTCCTGACATCTTTTCTTCTTTCTCAACCTTTTTAAACGCCATGTATAACACCAAATTACATATATCAGCTATAATTTGTCTCATAGCTGTGTGTTATGCATCAAGTAAAACGATGTATAATCGATTGTAAACTCAAACAGGTCAGATTTTAAAAGAGCTACGTACCGTGTTATCTTAGAGATTAATTCTATTTTTCCTCGGCATCTAAAAATAAATGAATAAAGGTACCAGTTATTTTGCCACATCTAATGATATTCCCGCGGCCTATGTTCATTATAATGTGCATGTTATAATAATGATACATTTGTTTATTTTTTAGTGAGGATAATTCACTTTGTCTGTTTGCTTGTTATGTATAAACTCCTTAGCTAAAAGGCCAATCTTTTTAAGAATTGGCATGAAAAATCTCTTTACGCCAAGGGAGGTTTTAAATGTATTTGAGAGTTAAATATATATTGGTTTAAAATCGACCAGGAAAGTTTGATTCAGGGATTGGGTCGAGGAACTTCTTGGATTAAAACTAATCTGAAAGGTCTTAGTTGTATAGGAAGCAAATGATATTGGTATTCTAAGCTGTGGAAGTTTAAATTGATAAAAAAGAATGTCTAGGAAAAAAGAAAAAAAAAGCCCAAGACAGATTCTTCTGCACTCTTGGACGAACAAAATTTTTTATGGCCTTTTAAATAATAAAAGCTAGATGAAATGTGTCAATTATATACCATTACTTAATAGAACGTAGTCATCATACTTGATAACACGAAAGATAATATTTTTTCATTTGTCGGTCTTGTAGAAGGGAACTCCCTGCAACCTAATGGTTATCGTTCACGACAGCGACAACGTTGGAAGCGAGTTCGAACTCTAGTCACGTTATTACGTTCATTTTCGAACTAGTACTCTTGGGAAAGGTATTAACCCCCTTATCCTCCCTAACTGTGGGTTAAATTGTACTACTACTGTTCTTCTACAAGGATGGCTTTGGCATTAAATAACCCAATAAGGATGATATGTCATTTAACAAAGAAACCGAAAACATATTAAAAGAAGAGTCTCAGATAATCTTATATATATATATATATATATATATATATATATTGTCATCCACAATCTTACAGCTTAGACATTATATTCATATGAATTCACAATCTATTACGCTATCCTAAAATTGCAGATAACATATCGTCGTAGTCTGACTGACCGTCTGGGTCCCAGGAAATTCTGGTTACTGTTTACACTCATAGTATCAGCTGTTGGAAACTGCGTATGATATAGCATTAATATGATTCTTTATTTGTATCACATATTATTTTATATTAACCTGTGTTGATTTGTTTAATATGTTCACCAAACACGAGTTTGAGTCGGAAATGTCCGTGGTAGTCTGGAGGAGTTACAGTAAGTGGTGTATATTGATTATTAGGAGTACTGGTTCACTGGTTGACCACTCTATGGTAAAAGGTTTGGGTTTTAGCCCTGACATATAAGTCGACATTTGAATTTCTAGAGATTTTTCACGCTTAAAAATTCAACTTATACTCTGCAATTTACTATATAAAGTTGGTCGACCGTTGTCGAGGGCGACTCAAAGGCTCCCTTTTCAATAGTTACGACAACGAGGTGTAAGGGGGGGTTCTATTCCTTTCTCTGGATTGCTCCTCTTACCCTTAATCTATACGTTAATATGCTGAGTGAGAAGCAAGGAGGCATCAACTACCGTTTTTTAAGTCTTTGGTATGACTCAACCTGGGATTGAACCGCGGTTTCCCTGACCGTAGGCAAACACTCTAACCATTATTATATACTGTTTCGTTCTATCAGAACTCTTCAGTGTGGCTAGACACGCAGGACGCTCGAAGCCGGAATCGAAACCCGTCAACTTTACGATAGACTAAGGCTTCAGACCACACGGCCACAAGCGGACTACGTTGGCTAAGGGAATTTTTAGGTAATTCTATATTTAGCAAACAGCAGCAGCCTTTGTTTACATTTTTTCATACTATATATATATATATATATATATATATATATATATATATATATATATATATATATATATATATATATATATATATATATATATATATATATATATATATATAAAACGAAAATTCTTATAATTTTCTAAGTATATATTTATGCATATTTGCATCAAAATTTATCCCAGAAAAATACAAGGAGACCTCATGATGTAGGGACTAACGTGTTGGACTTTGACGTTGTAATAAGCGAGTTCGAACACCAGTCACGATATTGTCTTCAATTTCGGACTTCTGTCTTCTGAAAAGTCATGGACTTCATTATCCCTCAGCTATAGATTAAATAGTACCTCTACTGTTCTTTTACTAGGATGTCATTGGCATTAAATAACTCACAAAAGTCGATCAACCATTAAAAGTTTTTTAAATCGAACAATGCACTTGAAATAATAACAATACTTGAAATAAGGAAATGAAACAATTTCTATTCTGATTTGCAACTGAATATAAATTTTTAATCCTCCAAATTCTTGATATAACGGAGACAAGCGTGAAATACAAATTGCACCTGAAATCCTTCCAAAAAGAAGCATCAATATCATCATGAACTGTGTGTGTGTGTGTAGAATAACTGCATATATGTGTAGAACATATATGGCTGTGTTGGTGTGTGTATATATATATATATATATATATATATATATATATATATATAATATAAGTGTGTGAGTTTACAAAATATATATGTGTGTATTTATAGAATATGTATATGTGCTTGTGTGTAGGATATCTATGTGTGTGTGTATGTATGTATGTATGTGCGTGTGTGTGGAATAAGTGTGTGTTCGCCGAATAAGTGTGTGTGTGTGTGTGTGTGTGTGTGTGCGTAGAATAAGTATGTGTGTGTAGAATAAATGCCTGTATGTGTAGTATATATATGCATGTGTAGATATATATATATATATATATATATATATATATGTGTGTGTGTGTGAGTGTGTATTTAAAATATATGTGTGTATTTATAGAATATATGTGTATTGAATATCAATCTATGGAAGTAAATAATGGAGCAAAATCCGACAATATAGAGAAAAAATTTGATAACAAGGTAATCAAAGTAGAAGAGATTTATTGAAAAGCAAAGTCGACACTATAGCGTTTCGTTTCTAATGAACCATCATTTGGACTGTGAGGGATGATATCAGTGATGTTAAATCAACGATGGATGTTTAAAAAATTATACAAAAACCTCGGGAAAACCTATATATCAGGAAAAGTTGGCCGTTTAAACAATACACCAGCGTTTGTTATTAAAAATGTCATGTGATTTTCGGAGAATATTATGTAGAAATTCAATGTTCCATTTGACACAGAGAAAATTTTTCTCTCTTTTTCTTCCTCCTTTTGAATCGTAATTTTTCTTGATATACAAATGGAGCATACAATATTTACATAATATTCTCAAAAAATCACATGACATTTTTACAACTCGTTTTATAAATTAAAAAAATTGGTTTACCTATGGGATTTTCGCTTAGCGAAGTTCTTGCATATATTTATCTGGAATTCCTAGAAGCTGGTTCTTTTAAATATATTATTCCCAATACTGCCTGTTACTTCAGATACATAGTCGACGTCGTACTTATTTATCCACAAAAGATCCTCATTTACATAGCATCACTGATAGATTAAATAATGTAGAACCTTCCATAAAGTTCACATATGAACTTAAATCCAACAACACTCTAACTTTTCTGAACATCTAACTTATTAGGAATATTAACAAACTAGAAATCAAGGTTTACCCTAAGCCCACCTGTAAAAACACTTCTATTCATACCACAATAACAATAACAAAAGAGGTATCATCATAGTTTTTTTTTTATCACAGAGCCCAACGTATTTATTGCCCGAAATATTTAAATGATGAATTCAACCACATAGAAAACTCCTTCCTTGACTTCCTATGCCAAAAATCTTTTATGTACTTTGCTAAATGCAAAGCCCTTAAAATCCACCATAAGAATCAACCTCGAACAAATACCAACTCACAATCTTATAAAACTAGTCCCTCCTCCGACACATTAATTACTTTACCTACCAATTCTTCCACTAACATCATAATAAACAACTTAAATAAACTTGATATTAAAACTGCCTCTTCATCCTCTAAAACGATCCGCGATTTAGTACACTGTAGCCTTCAACGCAACATAATTTCAGACGCCAGTGTTTATTGTATCCCTTGTAAAAATTGTAAATTAAAATATATGGGTGAAACATCTCGGAACCTTCGCGTTCGCTTGAAAGAACACAAAAGAGACATTAGAATTGGTAACTTAAACAATGAACTTCTTTAACACATTTTTCAATCTAATTATAATTTCGATTTCAGTCCTGCAAAGTTGCTCATTTACATTCATAATAAAAGACTAAGACGAATTTTCGTGGCCGGTGCTATTTCACTCGGTAATTCCTTTAACACTCATCCGGGCTTTTATAATATTTCTCCGTACTTGAGCAAATCCATTTTAAATAGCTACAATATATTTCATCTTTAATTAACATTTTCCATACATATCATAATTTCACTCATATAAAATTTTATACAATTTTTAAAAATTTAAATTTACATTTGAGGTTTCACATTTGGGTTTAAAGGAAATAACTTAAATTTGAATTTAAATTTTGAAATTTGAATTGAACTTGATATGTTAAAAATTCAAATGAATGACACACATCAGCCGCTTATCCTCTTTTTAACTTTTTTCATTTTTTATAATATCACTCTATTTTATTTCTGTCATTCACAGTACTTTGTTACTCAGCTATTCATATTTGTTTCGCTTGTTTGATCCTCTCCCCTCCCCTTCTTTCTCCTCCCCCCCTGCCTTTTTTCTATCCTCTTTTCTGCTCTTTCTTCCGTTTTCCTCTTCCCTCTTCCTTCCTTCCTCTTTCTTTCTTCTCTCTCTCTTTTTCTTTTTCTTTCTCCTTTTGATTCGAAATGTTCTCGATGTACAAAGGGAACACATAATTTCTACATTATATTCTCCAAGAATCACATGACATTTTTAATAACAAACGCTGGTGTATTGTTTAAACAGCCAACTTTTCCTGATATATAGGTTTTCCCGAGGTTTTTGTATAATTTTTAAAACATCCATCGTTGATCTAACATCACTAATATCATCTCTCACAGACCTGATGATGGTTCATTAGAACCGAAACGCAATAGTGTCGACTTAGTTTTTCAATAAATCTCTTCTACTTGGATTACCTTATTTCTTTATCTATCTATCTATCTATCTATGTGCGTGTGTGCGGATCAAATTGTTATTCTTCGGTTTACTGACTAGGATCAACATGATATCTTTGAGGTGTTCCGAACTTAATTCGAAATTTTATTTTATTCAGTTGCAGAAGCAGGATAACGCTTACATAGAAGATATGTCACATCTCAAGACGGAAAGTATGAATCAAAGTAGGATTTCCATAATTCTATCACAATTGTTTGCTTTAAGCGAGATAAATTTTGACAAAAAAGTAATTAATAAAGACAGTAAACAGAAAGTAAGTCACAGTATTCATTATATACAGATAAAGGTCGGTACCGACAATGACTACAAGATAATTTTTTTTTGTTTTCGTTAGTTAGTTGATAAAAAGTTGTTTCTTCTTCTTCTTCTTCTTCTTCTTCTTCTTCTTCTTCTTCTTCTTCTTCTTCTCCTCCTCCTTCTTCTTCTTCTTCTTCTTCTTCTTTATAGAAACTGCAACAGTAAAACAGGTGTACAAACAATCTGCATTTTTTATTATTCACGCTCTTTAACAAATTTGGGAGGAAGCAGACGACAAACTGTTTACCGTCTTGTCTAGTTTTAAAAAATTAACAAAAACAATAAACGAACACATTTTATTAACAATAGAAATTACAAATGTAAAGAAATCATTAAGAAAGAAACCAGAGAGAGAGAGGTTCAAAGAAGCGATATAAAAAAATGATGGTAAGCAAGAAAAAAGAAAAGAAAACTATTGATTATTAGCAAAAAGTCTTTGTCCTACTTTTAGTACTTAAAATAACCATTCATATGCCACTCTGCGTAGAACAACCTCTATTGGTGGGGTTTAGAATAAGCCGACTACATCCTGTGCAGAGAGGGTAAGACCCCTTCCCATAAAAGGGCTCTCCTGGGTATGACACTAAACTACATCCAGTGATGAGGCTTCAGTTCCGGAGCTCTGGGGGTTTGGAGTTACCTCTTCATTGCCATTACTCCCAGGTCCACTTTGACTCGGTGTGGTAGTACTTGCCAGGGCCCCATCTATGGATCAAATAAATCTGTTTGGAAATTATTCGTATTAGGAATACTTGATTCAATATAACTGTGTACATTTTTTTTGTTTAATGACATATCAATCTTGTCGGGTTAGTTAATACCAAAGCCATCTTTGTAGAAGAACAGTAGTGGTACTATTTAACCTACACACTCACACGCAGATAGATAGATAGATAGATAGAGAGAGAGAGAGAGAGAGAGAGAGAGAGAGAGAGAGAGAGAGAGAGAGAATCTTCTCATGATGGTGAATATTTAAGGGATGTTATATTTAAGTTTTAGATTCATTAATGAACTCTTGTCTTCTAGTTTAGTTGGTTTGGTCTCTTTGTTTAACGGCATATCAACCTCCTTGATGAGGAACGGTAGTGATACTATTTAACCCATAGCTGGTGGGATAAGAAGGTTCATACTTTTCCTAAGAGTATTAGCCCGAAAGGGAACGTAATAGTTCGAACTTGCTTACGATGTTGCTGCCCAGCACATTAGCCACTATGTCACGAGACCCCCTGTTTTATATGTATTCATAGTTACTTAAAGATATACTATTGTCTTGTCGACTGGAGCTGTAGAATACACTGACTGCTTCTCTGCAGAGGGGTTAGAGCCCCTTCCAACGAGTGTCCTGATATATGCCACTAAACAATCTGATGGTGAGGTTCCAGTAATGCTGGAGCTTTGGGGAATGTGGAGTACCCCTTCATTGCCATTGCTCCCAGGTCTACTCTGACCCGGAGTGGTAGTATCTGGGTCTTATCTATGGGTCAAATAGAACTAAACTATATACTTATGTTAGACTGAATTGTTTGAAATAGAACTGTTTTTGACATCGAAACTCTGTACTTATGCTAAATAGAACTGTTTGAAATAGAACTGTTTTTAAAAAAACAAAATTGTGTAATTATACTAAGCTGAATTCTTTGAAATAAATCTGTTTTTGACATTGAAACTGTGTGCTAATGCTAAACTGAATTGTTTGAAATAAAACTGTTTTGAAATTTAACTGTTTGTAAACAAAAGTTACATTTATACTGAACTGAATTGTTTGAAATTTAATTCGGCATTAAATGACTCCAAAAAGGTTGATACGCCGTAAAACAAAACAACCAACCAATCAAACAAAAGATATAATTTTTTACAAAAGATGATAATTAGTTACTTTAAACCATATAACTGTGTGAAAACTAATGATTATCATTTGATAGAAATAATTACTGGAAACCATATAATTATGTATATGTGTATAAATTATCAGTATTAGATAAGAATATTTGAAGCCATATAACAGTACAGAAATTATATTATATCATATTATATTATATATATAATAAAAGATTATTCGAGTATGTTCCTAGTCTTATAAAAATAAGCCTCGTGTGTGTGTGTATTAAACCCAGTACGCCACCTAGTCAAATGGTGAGTATATAAGCAAGAGAGTTCTTTTACTGCAAGTTATCAAATATGCTGAACATGTCTGCGTGAAAAACCCAGAGGAGTTTATCTTCTCTGAATTACCAGTGGATAAACAAACAAGAGAAACAGATGGTCAGTGGAACAAAAAGAAATTTCAAGGATAAAGCGTGGTGAAAATTTAAAAAGAAAATACTTGAGACAACAGTTGTTTCGAGAATAATATAGCAATTTGCCCGCGTTGTTCAAAGCAAGCACAACGAAGAAAATTTTATGGTTATATTCATTAGGAGTGGTTTCAGTTAGAGTCTTTGTGTTCGTTTTTTTTAAAATCTATATCCCATAAGTTTTACAATAGACTCTTTCATGTATAATTCCTTTTTTTTCTGAAGACGAGAGTTTTTAGGCTCATGGGATTAATTACTTTAATTAAATTTATAAAACTGGAATTCTGTATGAAGATAGAAACAAAGACACAAAAATAAGCTGTCACAAGTAAACAAAAATGCTGCCCTCATGCGACGGATAAATTAATACGTCCATTGCCGACCAGTCAGCGGAGAGCAGAATAGAATACGCCGGCAGCATTCACTCTAAAAAAGAGTATCTTGGGTTTAACACTAAAGTGCGTTCGGTAGTGAGGCTCCGGTTCTGTAGCTCTTGCGAGTATGGAGTCACTTATTCATTATCATTAATCTTATTTCCACTCTAACCCGGTTGTACCTGTTGAGAGTCCAATCTATGAGTTTAATAGATCTGCTTGAAAATAATCAATATTTGATTGGAAGACATGAAATCAAATAATCTTAAAGATAGTTACTTGAAACCACACAATTGCCTCTTAGTTATTAGAATAAAAAAGAATACTTGAACCCTTATTACTGTATGTAAATTAAGATTAGGTACTTGAACCTATAACTGATTAAAACTGATTATTATTAGTCAACAGGAATTGTTAACTGAAACCATATAACTGCTCACCAACACCCACCTACCCCCCAAAATTGAAAAAAAGCAAAAACAAAAAACAAAAACAAGCA